>WSTY01000001.1:0-224139 GCA_019633465.1 Tulasnella sp. 417
CTATGAATTTCTGGTCGTCGAGAGGGGAAATTCGACGCGCGTGTTTGTTTGGACTAGCTTTTTGAAAACAGCTGTAAGTGCGATTGAGCAGGGCTTGCCGGATATTTTAAAAGAGCTCAGCGACTAGAGAACCCTTTCCATCCCATTCCACCCTTTCTCACCGCAAAGCCGGGCTTGTAAGATAGCTTCATGAAAACCGACAGTCACACCAATGTTTCTGCTTTTTAGTACGCTCATTTACCAGAAAGTGGGTCAACATTCTTGATGTAGTCCACCGGAAGGACCGTGCAATATGCATGTATGAGACGTGTGTCCCAAATGAGGGCAGGGCGCCCGCTGAAATCCAAATTTGGGGATGAATCTCACCTTTACGATATTTGGTTTCCAATTCAATGCTTTTTATCCATCCTTGGTCATTTGAAGGCACTTCGGGATGCCACAATGCAGGACACACGAACGGCGGGGCCAAAACCGATAAATAAACAAACAAAGGATACAACTACACAACAGTCATGAGGGAGACAAATACGAATCCGGAGAAAGAGAAAGGGAAAGGGAACCAGCAGGAGAACGAGACCGAGAATCTATAAGTTCGAGCAGCAACAGACAAAAGAACCGAGCACAGGAGAGGCAGGAAAAGAATACAAGATGCAGGCACAAGCAGAGAGTAGAGAGGAGAGAGCAATGGTGGAGCAGGTGGAGGTAAGCGAGACTTGAGGATCAAGTCGATCCATAAGTCGAGGTCGACCTGAAGGTTTCAGGCCAGCGTCGAATGGTTGAGTAGTTTGGTTAAGCGAAAGTTTTTGAGTGATGATTCCGGGGGAAGAGTTAAGCGAAGTCTTTGGGATATTGATTGGACTCGCCGCGGGAGCCCAATCCCTCACTTCCCCGTCCGGACTCGCCAAGCGTGCCCCGAGTGCGTTGTGAGGTCCGCGCACGGGCATCAGTACGAACGGCCTCCCCGTTCATGTTGAATTTGGTTGAATGGGAGTCTTGAGTTGGGGCTCTGTGGGGGGCCTGTGGGCCGACGGCGAACGGCCCTTGCTTCGCAGACTTGGTCGGCTCGGAGATCGGTGCAGTCGCGCGTCCACCCTGGGGCTGAATCTTCACCGAGAAATCACACGCATACAACGACTCCTGGAAAGATGTCGGCGATGCCGAACGTGACTCCGCTGAGACTCCAGAGCGAGGCTCTGAGTGGCATTCCAATTCCCGGTCTTGGACCTGTCTTGGCGATGCCCGTGCCACCGACTGCTGTTGTCGGTCATAAAGTCGGTGCACTTCGAGCTGCAACACCATGCACCGCATCTCCTTGACCTTGCGTTGTTGATCAAGTTCGAGTGCGGCTCCTTGCAACTTGCATCGCTGATCACGTCGATCGCGCCACGCCAGGTCCATCTTCTTTCGGGTTTCGACCTTTGTGGCGAGCGCAGCCTTGGCTCGCTGGAGTGCGGCCACCTGGACATCGCGCTTTTTACGAAAATCTTCAAGGCCAGGATCGACGGTGTTGGTGAACACCCCCTGAGCGGCAGCGAGGAAGTTGTCTCGTTCGAGCTGGAGTTCTTGGATAGTAGCACGTAGGTTGGCGATCTTTTCGGTGGCAGCCGGGTCCTCGATGGTCTGCTCGAGGTACTGAGAAGTTGGAGAGAGCGAAGCGCAGAGGGTGGTTGGTGTGGTGCCAGCTGATTGGGGAGCAGGAAGGGGAAGAGATGGGTTGGGCGACACCGTTGGGCAGGGAGTTGCCGAGAGGATAGAAGTTGCAGTAGGTTCTCCTCTGGGTTTGGGGCGGGGCGAAGGGCAAGGGGGGAAAGCGGTGATCGGGGTGGTATCAAACGACAGCGAGGGAATGCGGAGGTGAGACGGATTGCCCGAAAGCGTCGGGCGAGAGGCAGTCGAGTGCGTAGAAATCGCGGAGATCTCTTCCTCGGGTTGGAAGAGGCCCGATGGGTGAGGAGAGCGGACAGCAGTCGGGCCCGACTGTGGAAGAGCGAGGAGAGACGGATTGGCCGCGGACGTTGGGCGGGGAGCGGTCGACGGAGAGGAAGTTGCAAAGGCTTCTTCCCCAGATTGGAAGAGCGGAGAGTGGCCGAGAGCAGGAGGTAAGGTAAGATAGGGACCCCGGGGTTGCGGATCGAAGCTCGCAAGATCGCGTTGTGTCATCGCGTAGGGCCCCTGCTCATGGTGAGATTTGGTCAGACGCGAGCCAGGGTCATAGGAATGCCGACGTACCTGAGAGGTGTGAGTAGAAGTAGTCGCTTTGAGGGGTTGTTGAGGGCGAGCAGTTGCTTGCAGGTCTTGAGGGTGAGTGATGCTTTGAGGTGCATCGATATCCTGGCGTCGACCGCGTCAGTACCATTCCAGAACTTTAAAGAACACCCTTGATCACCTTTTCTCGAGGAGAAGAGCGTTTAAAGACTTGCTTGAGTTTCCGGAACTTCTGCCCGAAGGTTGAAGGACTTGAAACAGCTGGTCCGGGTTGGACCTGGGAGGAGGGTGCAGTGGCCGGGTGCGCGGCGCGACGAGCGAAGATGGACTTTCCGAGCATGATGCAGCAGAAGTGAGAGCAGAAATCTTCCAAGATGGTGCAGGCAGAGGTGCGTGCGAGGTGGTGGAAGGGAGGAAGATGGAGGACGAGAGAGGACGACAGCGTCCCTATTTGTATTCGCTGGCGTCCTGTCCTTGCGCCCTTCGTCGCCGCCGAGCGTGACGGCGGAGATCCCAAGCACGGAAGTATTTCATCCACGACGACAAGGTAACAACCAAAGGCATTCATTGCCTCCTATGCTAGGGAAGCTTTTCTGTTCGTTACAAGCGGGCTGAGGACACCCAGCTTCGCGATGTATCTCTGGCAGCAGGGTCTTTGCACGGCCTGAGGAGGGACCGAGAAATTTAAAGTCAACGATTCGCACAATCATTCTGACACCTTTCAATTACCATCAAACTTTAGCCGACTGCCTTTTGTGGCTACGATGTTCGCGTGGTTCAAGAGCCTTCTTCCAATGCCTGTGGGCGGCGTTTCGCTTTCATTTGGGCCACCCACTTGGAACACCCCGCATCTCGCACGCTCCTACACAGGATGAGTTTCCCGCCAAATATTATTTGAATTTCTTGATATTAGTTCGGGTCTAAAATCCTGCTTCAGATAAATGAAGCGGGGGAGTTCCCGAGCCCATGAGCGGTCACTAGCAGACCATAACTTCATGTAGAAGTTAACGCTTCTCTGGCAAGAAGTCGGGAGTGGAGCCTCAGCTCGCTCAAGCCGGCCTTGAAACCATATGTATATGTAAATATTCGAGTATAGGTATCTACGGCCATAGGACAGTGAAAATACCGCATCCCGTCCGATCTGCGCAGTCAAGCACTGTACCGCTCAGTTAGTACCATGGTGGGGGACCACATGGGAATCCTGGGTGCTGTAGTTTTTTTTGCTTCTTCTAGATAAACCTCGACCCATCTGAGTACGGCTGGGTTTGAAGATGCTGAAAGGTCGCAATAGTTTATACTTGTCGTGTATCGTTTCCCGTCATTCTCGTTCGTATCTCTGGAATTTACGATCGCGCCCGTGTCTATTCGTCACGCGCCAGGCCTCGCCCTCGGTGATATCAGACGATGCACAAGCCAGCACGTATGCGAGGCTCAGTAGTGAAACGATAATCCTCGCGGAAACAGTCCATAAATCTATACAACTAAAACATGCAAAAGTGATTATTAAAACTGCCCTTCCTTTTAATCAACTTCCATCTCCGGGGGTTCCTTCGAGGCGTCACCCTTGGGAGGAGGCTGAGGGGTGCTTGTTCCCGAGGGTTGAGGTGTCTCAGTCTTTGGTTTAGGTTTCGGTCGGTTGAAGATCGGAGTAGCAAAGTAGGTCAAATCGTCCCTCCTCTTCCGCACTTCTTCAACGGTAAAGACAGGATTGACGTTCTTGGGCTTCTCAGCCTGCTTGGCTACACTGTCGTCCAACCATTTTTGCATCGTTGCAGCCTTCTCGATGATGGCCTGCTTGTCCTTTTCGTCTATGTGCGCCCATCGTTCGTCCCCGGACGTAGCTTGCGAAAGAAAGGTATTGATAGCTTCGCGGAGCTCCGACATGGCCTTGGGACGGGCCTCGGCCTCACGATATCGGTCCGAGATTGGGCCACCGATGGCGGTGAGCTTGCTGAGACGCTCGACGTAGGCGGACTTGGTGGCATCCTCGCCCTCGTCCGAGTAGAGCCAGTCTTCCGCCTCCTGCAACGCTGCAAGAAGTTTCTGCTTCTCCTCGGGCTGAACGTAGGACGCCAAGCGGTCCTCGACCTTGCTGCGCATGTCATAGACGTATTCCTCAAGGGCGTTCTTCCGGTCCTAGAAAGTGCGGAAAACAGGTCAACTCAAGTTGCTTCACGGATGGATGGCCTCGTACTAACCTCAGTGTCCATAACGAGCTTGTCAGCTTCGTACATCTGGTTCTCGATCTCCTTGAGGCTGTCAAGGTGGGACTTGTCTGACCACAAGCCACTCGTTACGAAAGGAACGTCCTTCTTGACGAGTTTCTTCTTGGCCTCTGGCTGTTCTACTTCCATGCCCTCCTCGCCACTGGGTTGCAGAGGTGCGGGTTCCTCCAAAACGACTTGGGCGCCCTCGAACGAGACCATACCGTTCGGGTTAAGACGGCATTTGACTTTGACCTGTGCTGGAGCGCCATCCTTGAGAGGACCAACATCCTTGATGGTGACTTTGCTGATCCAGGGGTTGATACTTCCTGGGAGAGGCTGAGAGTCGTCGTACCGTGCTTCGACTTCGAACGGACCGCTGCGGTGGAAGGTGAGGATCTTGGTCGAAGGGATGCTGTTTCCCCGGCCGAAAACGACAATCTGGTTGTCCTCATCTGGCTCGTCGGGACTTGCTTCCCACTCCGCGCGGACGGGGTAGTGGGTGATATCGTGCATGGCGAACTCACGGACACGGAAGACGGGGGAAAGCATGGCGCAAGCGAACGTAGCACCACGGCAAACGGCTTCATCTTGATTGAGAGTGGTGGAGAGAGGCTTTCCAAAGAATGCCTGGATGCGTTCCTTGATAGCCGGGACACGAGTGCCGCCGCCGACGAGCTCAACGGAGAAGATCTCGTCTTTGCTGATGCCGGCCAAGTCGAGCGCCTCTTGAAGAGGTTGAGTAACCCGCGAAAGGACATCTTGAACGGGAGGAAGGCTTTCGAATTGTTCGCGGTTGAGTTTGGAAGAGACGTCAACGTCATTCGTGATGGACTCGACCGAAAGGACGCCCTCGGAGTTGGCGGACAGAATTTTCTTCAGACGCTCAACCTGAGTCGCCAGTCGGAATTTGGCTTTGGGAATGTTCATGACGTCGATCTTGTACTTGGCCTTGAACTCTGCGGCGAAGTGTTCCACCAAGGCCATGTCGAGGTCGCGTCCACCGAAATGGCGGTCGTACGCGGTGGCCTTGACGTTGAACTGACCAGTGGAGAAAGCGACGACGGCTACCGAGTAATTCGAATGGCCGATATCGACGAATACGACGTTGCGGGGTGTTTCTGGAGGGGGGAGGTCGGATTTTGTGATACCGTAGCCGAGGGCGATCGCGGTGGTGTCGTTGATCAGACGCAGGGGGTTTAATCCAGCGATGTAAGCAGCATCGAGCACGGCGCGTCTCTGAACTTCGGTAAACCATCCCGGAACGGAGATGACGACGTCCGAGACGGATTGCTTGAGCTCCTTAGACGCGGTGTCGCGGAGTTTGGTGAGGTAGGCTGCTACAAGCTGGGTGGCGGAGAAGGTGTGACGCTCGCCAACATAGTTGACCTGGCGGAATCAAACGTAAATTATTGCGATCAGTTTGGTGGGTATCGAAGAAAGCGTCGTCTCGGTGCGCTCACCTCGACGCCGACGGAGCCGGAGACGTCGACCAGCTTGGCGTTGATATACTTGGACTCGAAATTGGCGATATCGGGATCTGTTAGCGATCGACCGGCAAGGCGCTTGAGGGAGCCGACGGTGTTCTTGAAGTTGGAGCTCTCCAAGGTTTTGGCGGACTCGCCAATTGCGCGTTGCTTGATGCCGTATGAGATGAGCGACCTACGCGTGGTCAAATAAGCTATGCAATTCGATACACCGCGATAGTTTGAAGGGGTTCTTACGGGGTAGCTCTGTTGGAGACTTCATTTGCTATCACGTCGATGCCGCGTTGTCTTGCGACGCCGATCTGTGCGGCAAAGAGAGGCTAATTAGACCGGATTGGAACTTTGTCGTTTGACTCCGCACGGACGTACTTTGCTGGCAAGATTGCCAAAGTCAATGCCCACAACGCTTGCCATGTAATACTAGATGATGAGACTAAGGATAGGTGCAGTGTTAGGGAGGAGAGGTGAGGGGGGAGGGGGGGAATAAGCGGGGGCAGAGGGAAAGTGCAGTTGACTGTAAATGCCTCGCGTTTTTGGGCGTCATAATAAATAACGCGAACAAACTCAAGACCTAACCCTTTTCCGTTCGTTTCCTCGACATTCCAAATTCTTCCATCACCCTCGGAATATTCCACAAAATTCCACAAGTACCACGTCCTGCCACGGCGCAAGTGTCTGGTCAAGGCATAATGCCGGAGTCATCCACCAATGGAGACGGAGTACTTCTCGTGTGACTGGGACTCTCCCAACGGCAAGTTCAGCAAGAGGTTTATACTATTAAGTAGCACATTAGAGTCATAATTTGAGTCCTTTATTGGAACTGGATTAACGGCCGGCAACCTCATGTTCTGCGAGCAACTGCAATGCGATGAAGAGTAAGCACCACTTTCACTTGACCCACGCCAACAAGAGTAATCACCATATTTGGAATTCCGCTCTGTATCCTGTAGACGTGTTTGCAATTCGGGCATATCATGGAACCTTCTTGAACATGTATCTAAAAGACCAGCGAGGAGTTAGGTGTGGGATCGCCACGGCAACATAGCTGCGGCTACGCACCTCGAGTAAGACGTGATGAAGCGCCCGCAAGAACTCTTCATTGCTTTCGTAATCTATCGGCGGTGTCTCGGGGAGAGAAACGTCACCTAGCTATCGCAAAAGAATATGGTCTTTTTCAGGGTCAGCATGCGAGAGGTAAAACCAATGACTCTGACCTGTCGCGCTGAATCCACCAACGCCTTCCATTCGATTTTAGGAAAGAATCCCTTCAAGAATTCTGCATTGTACTCCGCCTCTCGAATCTCCACCTCGGCGTCCGAGAACGTTAACGGAAAGTTATTCGAGTCGCAGCCCTTGACATGGCAGGCCAGCAGATTGTGAGTAATTAATCTGACCATTGCAGGATATAGGTATCTTGGTTCCCGGTGAGCCCGCCGAGTTTGTTAATGTTTTCTTCTGTCGCCTAAACGCAAGGATTTCTCAACTCGACAAGAGCCGGGATGGGAGCGGGTCAAGTGGACAAACCTTGCCAAACGGGTGTCTGCGTTCGATTTTGAACTACCGACCCACCCCTCGCGCCGCCAGTCCGCGACACGCATCAGCCCCGTTTAGCCTTTTCGAGACTCAACATTTTCCTCGATAATTTCTACAATATTTCTTCTCTTGCTTCCATCGCGTCTGTTTTCTCATCGCCATGAGCGACAATCGTTCAGAGCGGGTGAGTGCCTGCTGCCTTTGCCAGACTTTGCCGACCACATTCAGGTTCCTTCCAAATAAATCCCCACTGCTTGGCGCTGACCCGAATGGAATTCCTCCTTCAGTTTCGTGCGCTTAACGAACTACGCCAGAAGCGAGCCAAAGCAACTTCTGGCGCTGCTCCGTCCAATTCCACTGATGGCTCTTCGACGGCAGCGGGAGGAGATCGCCTCACGTCGCGCTACTTTGCTCCCTCTCAGCCGTCATCTTCGTCAAAACCGAAAGTCCTGGTGCCAGACTCGAGCCCATCGAGCAAGGCATCGTCTCCTCCACAGCGGCCCGCGTACAAACCACACAGCGGGCATGGCGTGCCGTTAACGAAACCCAATCTCAAGGCTGTCAACGGCAAGGACGACATGCTCATGCTTCCATCCAACTTCAGATCGTCCTCATCTACCTCCATCTCCTCTTCTATCAACTCATTATCCGCTTCAAACCTAAAACCTTCGTCTCAATCTCGCAGTTCGACCGACGAGGCTGACACCTCTCGCCCTAAAAAACGCGTTAATACTGGAACGTCCACGCCCGTCGACCGCGTCGGGTCTAGCAGCGGTACGCCACTTATGCGTGCAACGCCACCTCAGAAACTCGCGCCTTCGTCTTCAAACTCGGTAGAGAGCTCTCCGCAAGTGACGGATGCGCGTCGAGCGCTTTCCGATGTGCGGCTCAAGTCCGCCTCGGTCGCGTCGTCCGACGATGAGGACCTACCGTCTCTGGATGGTCCCCGCAAACGCCTCGTCCGAGGAAAGAGGACGCCTGATGCAGAATCTGCTGCAGAAGTCATCGCGATATCCTCTTCGCCGCCTCCCACTCCTTCATCGCAGACCGATGTCATGTCGCGGTTGAGAGCGGCAGCGCCTGGCAGTAGCGATGAGCAGCTTCGGTTCGTGTTAAGTGATGAGGGAGGGAACGTGGCGAAAGCGTTGCAGAGGGTGAAGACGGAAGCCGAGCTCCTGGGCGATTATAAGGCAAATGTGTCCAACGGTCGTTCAATGCCCAGCGGCTCCCCCGCGAATGGTGCTTCAACGGCGTCATCTTCGAGAGCTGCTGCGGGTGGCGTACCACCTTCGCCTGTCACTGGCCCCCCTGCGGTCAAAGGCAACAAGAAGTCCGCGATTTACGCCAAACGAGGTACCTACGACCAAGAGGGACGAATGAAGTTGTGTCCGGTCCGTCATACCCTCCGGTTACTGTTTTACTTTTGTGCATGGTTTTCTAAACTCCAGGATGTGTGTCTAGATCTGCAAGAAGAATCCTATCAACGCCGGGTACCGTCATTGCTCCCGAGCATGTGCACTCCGAGATCCACAAGCGAAAACCCGTGCTCCAGCTCCAGCTCCTCCCCCCAAGCCGGCTCCCGTGAAGCGAAAGCGGAACGATGATTCAGATTCGGAAGGTTCCGTTGTCATGATAGACTCGAAAGGCAAAGGGAAACAAACTAGGGATAGTGACGATACTTCCGACGATGATGAGGAGGACGCCGTCGACGAGGATCTTGAACGCAGACAAGCGGCAGCGATCGTGTGGTTCAACCAGGCTAGCCCTGACGAGCTTATTGAACTGACATGTACGTTATTCTACCCATGCCGACCGACTCCGATGCTAACCCACTGGTCTACTGCAGCCTGTACCCCTACGCAAGCACAGACCATCGTGTCCCTAAGGCCATTCAGCGACCATGCTGAGTTCCGAACAAAGATCAATCGAAAGAAGGGCATCGGTTACAAAGTTTTTGAGACGTACATGTCCGTCATGGAAGGTTACACCTCCCTCGACGACCTACTGGCGGAGTGCGAAGAACTTGGTCGGGGCATCAACAAAATCGTTAGCAAATGGGCAGGTGCAGAATCCTTGAGCACGGCTCCATCAAAAGCCCCGTCTGCCGTGCCCTCACGCGCCGGGTCTCCACAACCCCAAGGATCCAAGTCGTCGGCGGATGATGCCGGTATCCATCTTACCCAAGTCAAGGTCGCTGACGACGATACCGACTCCAAAGAAGACCCAGATCTTAAAGGCTACATTCGAACCCAGCCTTCAATCATCAACCCCGACGTCCAGCTGAAGGACTACCAAATGCTCGGTGTCAATTGGCTGAACCTTTTGTGGAGTAAACGCATGAGCTGCATCTTGGCTGATGAGATGGGTAAGTCGTGTCTATCAGCCTGCATACCACCCTGCTGATCAGTCCTTTTTGAAACCAGGTCTTGGCAAAACGATTCAGGTCATCGCTCTCCTCGCTCATATCAAAGAGGCTCACCCGGACGCGGGTTATCGCCACCTTGTTGTCGTCCCGTGAGTCCCCAACTTTAGGCATTCGTGAAGCAAGCCCTGATGTCACGCTATACTCTAGTCCTTCAACGTTGGAGAATTGGGTGAGGGAGTTCGACCGTTTCGCTCCCGAGGTCAATGTTCAAACCTACTATGGAACCCAAACTGAGCGCTCCGAACTTCGCCACGAGCTTTACGATGCACCGTTCGACGTCCTTGTTACGACATACAACTTCGCTGGTGGAAACGAACATGACCGCAAGTTCTTCAAGAAGATGTCGTGGGAGGTGAGAGTATACTCGGCTAAATATGGCACTCAATTACTCATCTACTGTTGGCTTGTCTGTTAGACCTGTGTTTTCGACGAGGGTCACATGTTGAAAAACTTCCAGAGCCAACGCTACGAGCATCTCATGAAGATCACAGCGCCATGGCGGTTGTTGTTGACCGGAACTCCCTTGCAAAATAACTTGCAAGAGCTTGTGGTGCGCACTATTTAAAACAAGATATTGGGTAACGATCGCTATATCTTCTTTCGATAGTCGCTCCTGAACTTCATCATGCCGGACCTCTTCATCAAGCACGAGGGCTCTCTCCGAGCTATCTTCAAGACCAAGGCCGATACCCACCAAAGCTTTTTGTCTCGGGACCGAGTTACCCGGGCCAAGAAGATGATGACGCCTTTCGTGTTGCGACGCAGGAAAGACCAGGTTAGATACGTGTCGAGCATGTAATCGTGGCAAGACGCTGATCTGATCTCCTAGGTTCTGAAAGACTTGCCAAAGAAGACGGAGCGAATTGAGTGGTGTGAAATGACCAGCATGCAGCGAACCATATATCGGGAAGCCATACAACGATCTCGCAAGACCGTCCAGGCGCTTGGCGATGAGACTCAGTCAGCACCAGAAGTGAAGACTAAAGGGAAAGCTCAAGGCCGTTCCAAGTTGGGCGCGATGAGCGGAGACACTAGCTCGAATGTCTTGATGGATCTACGAAAGGCGGCTAGTCATCCCATGCTCTTCCGACGTCTCTTCGACGATGCCAAGATCAAGGTCATGGCCAAACACTGTCTCAAGGAGCCGGAATTCTGCGAAAGTAACTACAACTATGTCGTGGAGGATATGGAGGTTATGACGGATGCCGAACTCCAGTATTTCTGTAAGAAGTACAAGGTTGGTCGATCACTGCCTACAGGTAAACGTACCAGCTGACCGCCCTTCGCCTTAGTCTGTCAACAAGCACGCCCTCGACGATGATTGTTACCTCGCGGCTGGCAAGATCTCGAAACTTATGACACTCCTTCAACAGTATAAGGCCGACAACAAGCGAGTGCTCATCTTCTCGCAATTCACGCAAATTCTCGACATTCTACAAGCCATCTTTAAGAGCAAGGACATAAAATATCTCGTCCTGACGGGTTCTACCGCTGTCGATGAGCGGCAAGGCTTAGTCGACGAGTTCAACGAGGATGAGGGAATATCTGTTTTCCTTCTGTCCACGAAAGCGGGCGGGATGGGCATCAATTTGACCGCTGCATGCGTCGTCATTATTTTTGATCAAGACTTCAACCCCCACAATGATAAGCAGGCCTGCGACCGGGCTTATCGTATTGGCCAAAAGCGAGACGTTGACATCGTCAAGCTGATTACAAAGGGTACTATCGAGGTACGGTCCTGCTTTCCGCGCCAATTGCCAACGACGTGATCTGACTGTGTCCTTTCTATCCGCAGGAGGATATGTACAGAATAGGCAACACAAAACTTATGCTCGACGACGCCGTTGCTGGCAATGGCGACGATGAGGGTGAAAGCAAGACCGAGAAACTCATGAAATCCTCTCTCCTCAGCGTCCTCCGCAAACAGTTCGAGAAGGACGAAGAGGATGGCGTTGATGGGACGGAGAATGCCGAACCCACCGCCTCTGCGAACCCGGCTACTGAAGGCATGGCCACGTTGGATCAATCGGCCCCGGAGATCGTCGTTGTCGACTCTGACGTCGAAATGGCCGACGGAGAGAACAAAAATGAACATGGACGCTTAGAAGATGCCGTCAAAAATGCGGCAATCGTGGTTTAGATGGACTAACATTGCATATTCTCTGTATTATACCGGCCTCAAATAATGACGCAACCGCAAGTTTTTCTATCTGTAGTTCATAGCATGTTTTCGTTTTTACTTCTGCAATAGCATTGTCTACGCATAAATGGCAAGGTTTCTAACCATCTTGTCCACTGCAGTCCTGAAGTGATCGTTATCGATTCCGTTTTCTCTGGAATCCATGTCGATTAGAGGGTTTCGGACTACGAACTCGATGAATGGGCTTGTGTAGATTTGACGCAAAACGAAGCGGACAGTGTCAGCTGCGGCGTTGGGATCGGTGAACATGATGAATTTGTAGCCACTGATAGTTTCATAATGATGGAGCTTGTAGGTTGAAGTGCGGTAGTTGACAAAGGTCTCGTCTCTGGCAGATATGATTTCATCAGCGAGCGCAGAAGACTAGTTACAGAAGTTCTTACCTTCCTGAAAGCTTCTTTGTCATGTTGCGCAAGGATAGGATCACGCCATATACTAATTTCGCTTCTTCGTCGAATGGTAGCGAAGTCAGGTTTGCCGAGGATACTGGAGGTACAATGGCGGGTGTTGGCGGCACCGATTCAGAGCTTGCGATGACGATCCCAGAGGACATAGTTAATGTGTTTCTGGGGCTCGTCATCTCTGTGAAAGGTGTGACATGAGACAACATAACTCCTTCATTGGCTGGCCGAGCTTTCTTGACACGCTGCCAATCGTGGTAGAACACGCATTGGCAGTGGCTAGTTGACCGAGATGTGATTAGTAGGCAAGCGATGTAATAATTCAAGTAGGTCTCACCGGTCATAGATATACAGGCTGTAGATGGTCATGGCTGGAGGTGTGGATGGCGTGGGTATACAATGCTTGCTGTTGTTGTTTCGCATCCTGCCAGGTTGCTGTTCCGCTCATTTGCACCAGATGTCTTCTAATTGGGACCGCTTAGTTCAAGCTCGACTGTCAAAGGAACTCGTCATTGGAATCGCTCTGGGGTTCTCGCTTTGTTTGTCGTCGACGTCATTGTGGCTCTACTTTGACCGGGGTCGCCGAAAATCTCGGCCACCCGTGGACTTTGACGACTTTACACCGATCGAAATCGTTAGGAATGAAGTCGCAAACGGCATTCCTGGTCTCGTGGGTGAGTGTCAATTTCTACTGTTGCCCGTCGACTGTCTAAGGGATGAGCAATTTGCAGGCAACACGCCGCTGGTACGGATCAACTCCTTGAGCGACGCCCTGGGCGTCGAAATCTTGGTAGGCCAGCTTGTCTTCCGTAGGAGTCATTGGTTGACAAGACTTTTAGGGTAAAGCTGAAGTGAGCCAGTGTCAAGATGGACTCTGTGGGCTTTGCTAAAGATTGCCATCTGGTTAGTTCCTGAACCCAGGCGGAAGTGTGAAAGACCGGGTCGCTCTGAAAAGTAAGACATTATTCTCTCTACCCTAAACCACTTGCCTGACCTTTGGTGTGGCAGTCATTGAAGAGGCTGAGGAGCAGGGGCTACTTCATCCGCATTGCGGTTCCACGATATTCGAAGGCACTGTCGGATCAACTGGTATATCTATAGCAACTATTGGAAGGGCTAAGTACGCTCCCGGTGCATCGTTCTGTCTCAGGCAAGCTTCTAACTGTCACATCCCACAGAGGATATGAGACCAGTATGGTTTGGGGTCACTTCCCGCCCACGACTTCCGAGCTAAAGATCACATCGTGCAGCTATTATTATGCCAGACGACGTGGCCGAAGAGAAATCAAAGGCATTAGAAGCACTCGGCGCTAAAGTGGAGAAAGTCCGCCCATCCAGCATTGTTGACAAGAAACAGGTGAGCTTGGACCCCCGCGCAGTGACTGATGCTAACGACTCTCATTCTCCACTCTCAAGTTCGTGGTACGTCTTTAAGGTGGTATCTATATGGGCGCATGCTGACCGTCTTTGAAGAACATGGCTCGTCAGCGCGCACTCGAATTCGGCAACACCGAAATAGCGGACGATCAGGACGAAGGAATCGCTATAAGCACCAAGGCCACTTCTGAAGGAGTGGACGACCTCAAATCCCAGGTCGGAATGGCTACGAAAGCTCGGGGATTTTTTGCCGATCAGTTTGAAGTGGGTGGAAGCCCCTCTTAGGATCGAATTTGAGGCGGCTAATTCTATCCTCCTTTAGAACCGAAGCAACTACGACGCTCACTTCAAAGGGACTGGTCCCGAGATATACAGGCAGACTAACGGAGAGCTTGATGCTTTTGTGAGCGGTGCTGGTGAGTTCATTTCTAGTTTCTGAGCCCAAGCAGCAAGGACGTTACTTACAGAACTCTGGAAGGCACGGGCGGGACAATTGCTGGAACAGGAGGATATCTGAAGAGCATAAAGCCTTCTATAAAAGTTGTTCTCGCAGATCCTCAGGGTTCTGGCTTGTACAACAAGGTGACTGTTGGAGGCATGCAGCAACGACTCTGGATACTGAGGCTCTCCCAAACGTCTAGATTAAGTTTGGCGTGATGTTCAACGCCAAGGAAAGTGAAGGCACTAGACGGCGGCACCAAGTAAGCTGCCATGTCGCGTTTTTGAGAGCTAAGTTGACGATATTTGGCAAGGTTGACACAGTAGTTGAAGGCATCGGTATCAACCGCCTCACTCATAATTTCGAACTGGCACTGCCTATAATTGATGATGCGTATTCGTGGGTTCCACATTGCTGTACCTATTACGAGCTGCGGCCTGATTAGACCGGGATCCCTTTAGCGTCACCGACGCGGAAGCTGTGAGCATGTCAAGGTATCTGGTGAAGCACGACGGCCTCTTCCTTGGTTCGAGCAGTGCTTGCAACCTCGTCACATGCGTTCGACTGGCGAAGAAACTCGGACCTGGAAAGACGATCGTCACGATTCTCTGCGACTCGGGAACACGCCACTACTCCAAGGTACGAATTCTCGCTCTTCATTTTTGCTTCGGCATTGTTAACATAACCCCCACCCCCGGTCGGTTGCGCCAGTTCTGGAACGACGATTATTTAAGGAAGGCGGACATTCCTGTGGACATATCAATAGTGGAAAAGCTACTAGTACAGGATGATTAGAAAAGAGCGAAGGGGCTACAGTAATACATCGATCCGATCGCCGAGACACAAAGTAGGTGGTATCTAATAATCAAGAGTGATGTGACGCTGGGTGCATGACAACGTCGGGTACTGAAGGAGCCATCAATGGGGGAACTGTGAGGACTTGTGATGACGGAGCACTGAAAAGGTCAATCGAGGTTCAGTATTAGGCTAGACGGAAAGACGTAGAAACAACTCGAACTCACCTGTTGGCTGGAGTGTTTCCTGCCGGTCCTGGAGTCGCACCAGGACCGATCCCGTTCATTTTCATGGTGAGTTCAGCAGCGATTGCGGCTGCCGTGGCCTGCTGCTGCGCGAACGCGGCATGCTGTTGTGCTACAGCGGCCTGCTGCACAGGCTTGAAAGCGCCAGTGCTGTTGAGGAAATCGTATATCTTGCCGGTTTTGTCCTTGTCGATCTTGAACAGATCTCTCGCATCGCGCTTCCGTAATTTACCACCCTTTTTGATGTATTCTCGAAGCAAAGCCTCCTTGATAGCGAGGTAAGGCTTTGGTAAGATTCGGAGTTGGGAGCAGAGCAGTTGCTCTTGAGAGGTGAGGAGTTGGAGGGATGATGACGTGGCGAGGGTAAGAGTGCCTGCGAGAAACAACGGAGTATGCGGTGTCAGCACAAAGTCGACTTGTAGGAAGGGTAGGGATGAGTGTATGTGGGCTTTCACTTACTAGGCTTGGGTCGCACTCCGGGCTCGTCGGAATGGAGTGGGGGCACGACTCGAATTCCCTGGCCCTAAATAGAGGTATAAGAACCGATCCACCTCGTTCCTTTCAAACACTCACTCTCGATACCTTGTCTTTTTCATATTTCTCAGCTTCAGCTAAAGTGGTGATGCCCATTCTGCGGTACTCCTGTAACTCCTGGATCCGCTTCCGCAAGGACACTTCGTCTATAAGGCAACAAGTTTTCCTTTGTCAAACCACCGAGCCCACAGTGACAAGGCTTTGGCATTACTCACAGAGCAGTCCTTCCACCAAGGTTTCGTAATCGTTGGCGGTCTGGAGTCGTGCAAACGGCTTGTGCTTGTTGATAAAGTCCCTTTCGACCTTCTTTTCCTTTTCCTTATCTCCACCGCCCCTCTTTCGCTCGATGGCTTGAAGCTACGGGCACGTCAGTCAGTCTCGAATGCATTCCCCGAGGTCCAACTCTATAGCCCATACCTTTTTCATCTCCAACAAACCTCGATCGAACACCACGGCTTTTGTTTCCAGCCGACGATTGATCTTTTCGTTGTAGATCGCTAACAGGCAAAGCTTCAACTCCAAAGATGCCTGGGTTTCGACAGGTGGTGGGCCGAGCGGCACTGCAGGCTCATCGTCTTCCTTCTTCGATTTATCCTTTTCGTTCTCGTCCTCCATTTTGACGTCGCCGTCACCATCGCCGTCTTCTTCGTTGGCGGCTTTCCTCTCGGCTTCCATGATCGCAGCTGGTGGGTCGCCTTCAGGTTGGTCCGCACCACCGTACTCCATGACGAGACCGAACTCCATATCCTTGACCTGTTCCTCGGCTTCGTTCTCCACTTCGGTTTCGAATTCGAGACGGCCCGGCATGTAACCCGCGATTTCATGGTTTGTTGGTGCGGAGACGAGCGGTTTGGATGAAACGCTGTGTTCTGGAAAAAGATGTGGCGGGGGGAGAAAGCGTTCAGAGACCGGGATTACGGCATGTAATGGGAGAGAATAATTTCGAGTTCTTGCGCACTTACCAAGGGGAGCCTTTTGAATTTCCTCTAGCCGACGCTTCTTTCGAGCTTGAAACTCTTCCAAGTCAAAGTCAAATTTGACGTCCATTCTCTGTGGAAAATGGGTGGTTTAAGGAGTGGGAACGGGCTGGAGGCTGAGACATAGACTCACGGGCATCGGCCAATCCGGCGAAGTGACGTAGACTTCGTTATAATGCCGTTCAGCTTCTTCTCTGGAACGAGTCCCGACGTGCTCTGCAGCGTCGGCCCAGCTTCCCATGCCGTTTGCCAAGAGGCCGTCGATCAACAGCAATTCCCTGAGGAGACAGAGTCAGCAAAACCTTTACAAAAGGTCGAGTGTTTCTTTTTTCTCACTCGTCTGCTCCCCAGTCTTCCGAGAAGATCGGATATGAATGACGTTCCTTGAAACGATCGACTTGTCAACGAGCGGGACCAGCGGTGCAATTGGTGGATGGTGCGCTTACAATTACACGATAAGGATGCCAGGCCTTGTGTTTGCCTACTTCCTTGCCCTTGCAGAAACATCGTGGACAGAGATCGATGTTTGTTATCTTACATTCCTCTGCGGCGCAACGGATGTGAACGGAGTGGGTGATGTTATTGCCGCAAGAATCACATTCCACCAAGAGACCCGGCTCAAGATCCACTGCAAGGGGAAAAAAGGATGAGAAGGCGAAGCTTGCACGGCCAATCGAATTTATGCGCGTACCCTGGGTTGGTTCGTTGGATATTGAGGGTTTTCGGTTATTTGTTACGGTCATGTCGGGCAGGTGGTGGTCGTTGAGACGCGGTGACAGGGCGTGTGAACACGCGTTGTTAGGACGTTCGACGGTTCTACTTGCACGTGCCGGCGGTATTCAGGACGCCAGGTCTTGGCATTTCTGTGGAGCCGAGGAATAGCCTATATTAGGAAAAGTTTGTTCAAGTGGTTTTTGGGTGACTTATGCAAGTTGTGGATCCGAAGGGAGATGAGTACTAGCTTACGGTGGAGCTGATGGGCGGTGGTGTGGATCCGGTCGGATTACTCCAACGGATAGATGTAATATGTGCAAGCGATGTTACAGTGGATCCGGAGACGGACATGGGCAGTGTCGACGAGCCCGAGTGGGCCATCTGCGGTGCTTCGTGCTACTATTCACGGATTGAGGGAGGCGCGCGGGTGAAGATGCCGTGACGCAAACAGGGTTCAACGCCTTGAAATACTGACTGAGCTCCTCTCGGGCTTTTATCTCGTCTCCCCGTTTTCTCCTTCCCTCCTCCCCTCTCCACCCTCGTACACGACCGCTACGAATCTGAAGCCATCATCAATGGCTCTCGCAGCCGCTGCTTTGGCGTTGCTCAACGTCGCCGCGATGCCCGCAACCGCTTTCCTCATACCCCGCGCTACAAACACCAACCGGGTCAGCATCCCACTAGGCAACGTCGGGAATACTGTATACACCGCTGGAGTAAAGATGGTGCGATTTCACCACAAATCTCGAGCTATCAGCATGGCATACTGACCGGTGTCTCGCCTTTTCTCGATCGTGTACAGGGCGCCGACCAAGAATTTGCGTTCAGCCTCGACTTGAATATGGGATACACAGTCGTAGCTGGTCCCAACTGCCAAGACTGCGTGACCAACTCGAGCTTGCCATCGTACGTTTACGTCTCTGCCGTCCTGCGCCTCCCTGGTCGACCGAAACACATCACTGATGGGCGCTTCTTGGTATTATTTTTGGTCTCTCCGTGGATTTAATACCCTCCACACAGATACAACCCGAACGCATCCAGCACGTTCGTCGCGCAGAACACCGGGGGAACCGCTGCGACGATCCAAACCAACATTGCCGGCAAGCCCATAGCTGGTGCGCTTGGCACGGAAAATTGCGCCTTGCAGAAACAGGATGGGACATGGTGGAATTACCCAAATCAGACAGGTTAGCGTCTAAAAATATGCCGCTATTGTCCGGTTACTAAATGCACCACCACCCTTTTGCACTCTTTGTATCCCTCTTCAGTCATTGTCGCCGGCTCCGACTCGGACTCTCAAGCGTTAGGTCCAGCTTCTGGTGTCGCCGGTTTCGGTCAGACTGCAGCTCAAAGCGCCGACCAAACTCTCGTTGGGCAGTATCTCGCCGGTCACACGGACATCAGCTCCATCTCGTTTGGCTTAGCTCTCAACCCGCTATCCGATCCCAATGCCGGATCAGACTCATCGGGTGGCACGCTGCACGTCTTCCAACCAGATACGTCGTTCTACACCGGAAACATGGTAACCCTCCCAGTGGCCAACGCGAATCAGCAATCAAACTTTGGAGCCGTTCCGAATCAAATTGGGTCATATGATTGGACCGTGCAGATGCAAGGCTGGAGTTTCGTTCCGGGACAGAACCAGCAGGCGATCACGGGAGGTGGAGGTGTTTACGCAACCGTCGAAGCGTCGTATCCATACATCGTGTTGACTGCAGCTGATGCTCAAAGGATCTGTAAGTTGTTCCCGTTTTTAGGTTTGGGTTTGACCTGACCTTTTTTTTGTGTGGATTAGATGGTGCGATCCCTGGGGCTCAGCCGTACACAATCCCGGCCAACGCGGTTACCGGCTCGGGTACTCCTGTGGGCCAGGACACATCGACCCAAAGCTACTCATTCCCATGCACCACAAACGGCCTGTCTCTGAGCGTTTCATTCGGTGACGTTTCCATCCCCGTAGACGCGAACGATCTCTTAACGAAGATCGGTGACGTATGCGTCGGCAATGTCAGAGGATGGACCGACACGTCCCGCGGGACTTATATCTTCGGAAGCTCTTTCCTACGAAATGCTTATATGTAAGCCCCGGTCTTTTCATATCCGTTAACTACCGTGTGGCGTTTGCTGACCTAATCGGTGGCGTTAAGCGTACTCACGGCCAACGGCAACCCGCAAAGCAACACCATCGGCCTAGCCGCACGAGCGTTCGCAGCCAAGCAAGGCAAATCCAACACCGGCGCCATCGTCGGAGGAGTCATCGGAGGCCTGGCATTCATCGCCATCGTCGCCGCGGCATCGTTCTTCTACATCCGCCATCGCAGACGCCAAAACGAGATCCCTCCCTCGGCTGAATTTGCCGTCAGTGGCGACTTGAACGGCGGCGGGTCGTCGGAGAAGCACCACTCTTTGCTCGGATTCATGTCCAAGGACCGAAATGCGGACAACCTCGCTGCTGAACCGTGGACCCCGCCACCTGGAACCGCTCCACCCGGTTCGACGGAGGGAGGACATGATGCAGGCAACATCGTTGTTCAACCTTGGACTCCCAACGCGCCTGGTGAACAAGCGTTCTTGTCTCCTATGGGAGCGGCTTTCCCCGCTACGACCGCTCCTGCGTCGACTTCGCCTGGTCCGACCGCTACCAGCTTCGCAGGGCATACCCCGCCACCACCTAGCTCACCGGGCCATTTGACGGCTGGTGCTCAGCCTATGACACCACCGCCGGGGTCTCCTGGAGTGGTTTATGGTCAACCCCTGAACGGTAGCAGTTACTCGCCTGTCCCGAACCCGACCGGGCAGGCGATGTGGGTCGAGAGGCGATAATTTTACCGGGGCAATGCGGTCTTCTTTTCCCGGCCCCTTGATTGGTGATTTGGAAGGGTTCTTTGATATTCCCCCTCTTCCTAGAGACTTTTTTTTCTACTTTCACATGTTCCACTTTCACGGCTGCACGCCTTTTTGCCATCATTTATTGTTTAGGAATTTCTTGTATTGTAGCCTCTTTTAGTCCGCATTTAACGATCTACCCCCGTTTGACTGATTTAGAACATCGACCTATGTTAGTGGACAGAATAACAAAATAAACAGAGAGGATTTGGGGAGTCGAGACCTTGGTGCTTTTGCCAACTGGTCCAGCGAAGAATCTGTCCTCCGGCGGGACCAGGTTAACACGTTCTCCATTACTTCTAACGCAGGCGGCCTAGATCTGCCACAGCTTTCACCCTAGTACTTTCCACAAGAATCACTCTCTTCTTCCCCGAATTGCGAGAAAGAACGGTACGACGCTTAGAATGATCAGCAAGCTTTTGATTCTCTTCCCACTTCTCCACACGATCACATGCGGCCCGCTAACTTTCGAAAACACCGGCCACCATTCCTCTGCCACCACCACCAGCGCAAATTCCCCCACAGTTCGCACACCTCCCGCGACGACGACGCTGTGGAACGTTAGCAGCACCGCCACCGATGTCTCCACAGGCGCTTCAGCAGCCGCGACTACGTCAGCTTCGCACCCTACACATGTCGAGCGCGGGATCTCCGGAGAACTCAGCGACCGAGTGGAAATCCAATTACGACCTGGGGCCCAGACCTATAATGGCCGGGGTACATTTTTCGCTCCTGGGTTGGGGGCTTGCGGGACGCACGCTGGGAGGGGTGACGCGATTGTCGCGTTGAATTCTGGGCAATACGGAGAGTGAGTGATAGCAAGGGAAGGGCTGATAAGTCACTCTCTGATGGAGATGAAATCCTTGCGGTTTTATTAGCATGTCGAAGACATCGAAGCACTGCTTTAGGAAGATCCGAATTATGAACACCGAGAACAGCAAGTCGCAGGTTGCGGTGATCCAAGGTGAGGATTCTGCCGTTTCCACTCATGTGATGTCATTCCCCCCCCCCATGAAGGAAAACAAGGTTTTCGCTAAAACGTTCCCTCTACCGGTTGTGGATTAGACGCTTGTCCGAGTTGCGGTTGGGGCGGACTAGATCTGTAAGTTGCATGCCTTTTCCTCTGTCTGCGTTTTAACGTTCAGAGGACTTGATGAAGAGACGATAGACTGACCAACGAGCCTATCGTTTGATATGTATTCTTCTCCCCCGGGTGGGACGACTTGCCAGATCCCCTTCCCTCTTTCAAGCGATAGCCGCGGGAGGCCTTGATGAAGGGGTCATCCCATTGGCCTGGCATTTTATCGATGAAGAGATGAAGACGGCGGAAGATGCACCAAAGCATAAACCCCGGCCCAAGCCGAAGACGAGCGCACATCCGACGACGAAGAGTCGCAAGGTTCATACTGAGGCAGCAGCCACCTCGTTTTCGTCATCATCATCGGCGAACCCAAGTGGCACGTTCGACTTGTTTAATGAAAAGGACGTTGCGACGTCGTCGTCGGCTCCACGGGAAGCGGCGGTACCGACTTTATCTTTCCCAGCAGCCACCAGTTCCGCCATTGGCACAGCCCAGGATCTGGACGATGAGTCGCGAGGTGGATCTTCTGGGAGCAACCTGGGGCGGATGGGGAACCTTGTTGGCCGGCTTGGGTACTTGTCTTCTGTCGGACGGGGAAGAGCAAGTGGAAGGTGCACCAGAGAGAACGTGCTGTCCCCAAGTGCCTGGTGCTGAACCTTGCTGGCTGGGGGTCGAGAGAGGTCCTTTTCGTTAGTGTTTGCTGTTATTTGCCACGTGGTCTCCGCGCGGTGGGTGTTGTTCTCACCTGTCCTTGTACTTTTTCCTCCGCTCCTTTCTCTTCTGGCCCTATTATCTCATCCTCAACCCCACGCACACCTCCTGCCATATTTTAACCCAGTACTTTTTTACCCTGCACTCGTGCGACCCATGTCAGTCTTCTTCCTCCTCTCATCATCCACTCCCTTGTACTGAAAAACCTACTACACACAACCCACCGAATAAAAAACCACACCCCTTCCAGGTCAGACACCCCTATGCCGTCTTCAATAACATCAACCTCCTCAATAGACGAGGTCAAGGACATAGACGATAATCTCAAGCAAGTAGAACGAGACATCCTCCGGCTAGAGAAGAAGCTCGCCGCTCTCAAGGACAAGGCCGTTCGTCTGAGGGACCGCCGCCGTTCTCTCACAGTGACTGCCCCCTGGATCACTCGTCTACCTCCAGATATCCTCGCACAAATCTTTATACGAGGCACCAAACTCCATTCTTCGTCCACCAGCGACATCCAGCAATGCCGTGTCTTCCTCCCTATCGCTGTCTCCCACGTCTCTAGACAATGGCGCAAGGTGGCACTGCAACTCCCTCAACTCTGGAACTACATCGACATGTCTGAGGGTCGTCCATACGACCGCACATACGTCTGGCTCAAACGCTCTCGCAACCTGCCTCTCGACATCAGCATCGACTATCGGAACGAGCCGGATAGCACCTACTACCAGCGGAACTTCCTTGTCACCCTAAACGTCGTCATCCCCTATATCTACCGTTGGGGAAGCATCAGGGTCATAGCACCAGAGTCTCTCCTCGAGACCGCTCTTCATGTATTCTCTGCACCAGCACCCATGCTGCACACCCTCGTCCTCAAAGGTTGGACTCGTCCCGAGGACGACCGAGCGGAACAATGGGCCCCTACCATCTTCCACCGCAACACCCCAGCCCTCAAGAACGTCCACCTCCACGGAATCGCACTCAAGTGGGAGTCATGCGTATTCTCTGAGATGCGTGACTGTACCCTGTCATGGATACCAGCGGACACGGTATACAAGATTCCCGAACTCGCCCACCTCCTCCGCCTCGCTTCACCTTGCCTCCAAAGGCTGTCCATCATCTCCTCTCCTGCTCGGCCCCGAGGCGATGGAGACGTAAACAACATCCTCCGCCGAGTTCTCCCGTATCAAGTCCCTCTGCCGCGCATGCAGGAACTCAGACTTGAGTCACTTGACTTGATCGACGTCCAAACCCTGTTCCCACTCTTCCAAACCCCTTCCCTGAGGAAGCTCATCCTCAGCAAGATCTCTCGCGGCTCGGGAAGGATATCCGATTTGGCTGCCTGGAGGGCGACGGACTGGCGACCAGACTTGGACTACCTCGAGCACCTCGAGTGCACGGACTTGGACGTCGAGGGTGGGCGGAACGGCGCGGGTCTCAAGCTGTTCGAAGCCGTCGCTCGCGCTGCCCCGAACATCCGTCGGTTGAGCATCAGAGGAGCGTCAGCAAACGCCATCCTGGAATTCCTCACTCCAGAACTCCTTCTCATGCTTCCCGACGAGGACATCCTCCTACCCAACCTCGAACGCCTCGAGGTCCACGATACTTCCGCAGAGACCGTCCGGGCATTCGTGGAATCCCGTACGAGCAACGGACAGACCAGACTCCGCGAGGTGACGGGTAGCATCCAGAACGATAAGAAGATGAAGAGGTCGGCTTCGGGCCGTGAGGCGGTTCAACAGCTGGGCTGGGAACACAACGACGCCATTCACGTCGCGTTGCGTCCTGTGAAGTAAAAACAAAACCTTGATTGGTGCCATGTTCCACCCCTACCCTCCTCCTCCATTATGCGTTATTCCCTACATCTCCATGACATTGTGACGTTTCCCTTCCTCCTCTTCATTTCGCTTCGATTTCACTTCTTTTTTTTCCCTCTCTCGGGCACGCGACATGAACGCGTTCTTCATCTATTTAAACTTAAATGTTCATCGGACATGGCGTCCCTTGTCTTTATCGTCTCGGAGTACATAGCCAGTCTTTGTGGTCATAGCGATGAGCATTCTCTCCGTATGTAGCCTTTCTTCACGCTTCGAATTCCTTTTCGGAGTACTGTATCGATCCTCCTCACTTTTACGTTCTTCGTAGTTTATCTAATACATGGTCAAATTGTTCTGCATCTTTAAACTTGGAAGATACGGTAGTTGAGGAGCTATGCAGTTCGTCAAGCAACCTCAATCGGTGAGAGAATGACAAGAGGATTGAAAGGTGTAAGTTGGGCGTCATCCGGATGTGCACCCGGATGGTTTTGTTCACATGGCTCTGGAAGGGGCTCCGAGGCTTTTGAATCGCCTTCATGTCTATCCTTCTATGGACGAAAAACATGAGATCAATTAATATCCAGGGACAAGCATCGCGATTCTTCCGTGAAACGACTTACCCATTCGGCTGAACTCAAAGGGCTTAAATAAGTGAAGTCGTAATCAAGCGGGTTCACGACACGGGCTTGATCCCAAACCGGGTTTTTCGGTATCCGGTCTAACCTCCAAATGGTTCCGCATGATTCCGCCCTCAGGATCCAACGTTTCTCCTTCTCCAAGTATCGCCAGGCGCCGCGGTTTTGCGTCAGGTCGATCTCTCGGAGGGTTGGACACACGCGGTGGAGCTCCTTGACGAATTCGCGGTCTTCTTCTAGCGGATCTTCGTCGATTGACGTGAATGAGAACCACACGAGGTTTTTGAAGTTGGAAAGCAGCTCGAGGAGCTTGATCTTGTTTACCTGCAGTGGGGGGAAAGCGAAGACCGACGGTAAGGGAGAGTCCGACCTCGGTTTCGATCCCGACAGAAAGGGGAGAGAGAATATAACCCGCCACTTGCCTTTTCCTCGAGAGGGTGCCTGATGATGTGAAAAGCTTGGAGGTCTGGGTAAAGCTGCGCGATTTTAGCGGTCACATCGAGCACGACCTGGTCTGGGCTGTAAGCCAAGTTGATGCGAAGATAGCGCAGGGTCTTTTGGTGGCGAGGGCCCAGTTCTAGGTATACGGGGGGTTTGTCTGGTACGAGCGGGCTCCACCCAAGGTCCAGCTTCACCAGACCTGGTGCGTTTCGAGACAAGTGGTCGAGCTGGTGGGTTGCGAGCAAGTTCCGACCGGAATAAGCGTCGAGGCTGTTGATGCAGGTATCGTGAAACACGGCTTCGGTACCCCTGTACGCGTGAAACTTGAGTCTTTTAACGTTTTTCATCATGGAGAGCGCTTGGACAAAGAGCGGTTTCAGGCCAGGCCATCTGTCAAAGTCGCTGTACATTTCCACAAGGAGCGCCTGCACGTAAGTCGCGATGTCGGATGGCCGGCTGGTGACGACTTGAAGGCAAAGCAGGCTCCTGTACGGGTCGTCGTCGGAGATGTCGATGTAGTGGTAGAGACGCTTCTCGGCAAAGTACTGGAAAGAGCTATGAGCCCGGATCACAGCGGCGAGGTCGCGTCGGGTTTCTAAGTAATCGATTATCTCGGCTTTGAGCTCGCTAGGAAGAGTGGGTTTATGCTTGGCGGGTTTCATGGTTAGGACTAGGAGAACGATGGATGGAGAACTGCGACGATTAGGAAGTGGGTGGGGCGTTGTAGGATAAAGAAGAGGTAAGAAGAAAAAGTTTTTGGCGGCGAGAGTGAGGCGGGTTCTGATCCACCGCCCAAATATGGCGAACGTGAGTATAAATAGGCGGGAAAAGCGAGCAGACGTCGGGACAATGGGGCAGGACGGTGAATGGTGGTTCAAAGCAAAAGAGAAGCTTTGTTTGATGTGATTTGAGTTATTTTGTTTGACACCAGGTACAATCACACAAGCCGCCTCTCAGGGTCCAAGGTGGATCTTGACTCAACACTGTGTCCCCCATCTCCATTATGTATGTATGCTGAGCCCTGGCCAGAGCGGCGAAGAGGCGCGAATGTCCGTATTTGGTACGCGTGGAAAAGTAGAAAAAGGTTTGGGATGTGGCGTGTGACATTCATGCCCTGAGCTATGACGCATGCTGACCAGGTGACGTAGGTGGCGGCTAATTGGGAGTATAACAAGGCCCCGTTCGCATCCGAACTGCTTCAAAGCTCAGACGACCTCCAAAAGACGCAACTCACCCACTCCTCTCTTCCTCCTCATACCCTACTCTTTGACTCTCAGCCATGTCCTACGCTGATATCGCAAAGCACAACACCAACGGCCCTCAGGCGCACCCAGACACGGGCCTGCTAAACCTCGAACGCGACGGCGACACCAGCCTCCCAGACGTTGAGAAGAAGGTTACGGTAGTCCCTCAAAGCTACAAGGACCATCCAGAGGTGAGTATCACACCTCTTTGACCCGGTTCTCGCTCTGTGCGCAAGAGAAGAAACAGAGTAGAGACCCCCGATTTTATCCTGCAGACTGAAACCTCCGCGTTGAACCATTCGCTCGCACCCGAACCCGCTCCTCAACCGCGTCATTCCTCGAATGCGCACGGTCATTCATCTCATGCGCACGGCCATTCACCGTTCTCTCAGAGCGAGAGGGAACGACGCTCCAAGGAAATCAAGAAGAAGTTCGAGGAGGCCGAAGAGGAGGGCCTTGAACTTTGGGCAGAAGTCAAGGAGCGTATGCTTCGCCCTGGTACCCTCGGTGGTCTCATTGGCATCGGTGCGCGGTTCTACTTCCTGTTAAAGAGAAGATTATCATCTCTGACAGCTTTTTCGGAACTCGTATAGTCAACGTTGGTCTCATTGGCGCGGCCGGCTACGAGCTCTACAACAAACCTCACCTCCGCAGCGATACTCGCGCTCTGGCCACAGCTGGCATTTCCGGCCTGATCCTGCTTGGAGCCGAAGGCTACCTCGCTGAAGCATACAGAAAGACCGCTGCGGGTCAAGAGGAAGAACGTCGTGCTCGCGAAGAAGGCGCCGCTTTGTACCGCAGGACAAAGGACATCGTCCTGCGTCCTGGTGTCCTCGGTGGCATCGTTGGTGTTGGTGAGTCAAAAATTTACCTCAGAGTCGATTAAATCAAAGCCCACTCACCTTACCCCTTGTCGCATGTAGTAAACGTTGGCATCCTCGGCGGTGTTGGATACATCTCGTATGTTCACTGGGACAAGCCAAATTGGGACAGGCGCACGGTCTCTGCGGTGACAGTCGGTCTCATCACTCTCTTCACCGGCGAAGGGTACGTACTCCTCGTTTCTCGTAATCATCAGGCAACCAGAGCCCAAAACCCTCAATCTTGACCTCATGTCCTTTATCTTCTCTCTCCATCCAGGTACCTCGCTGAGCAGTACAAGGAGAAAGAATACCCAAAGAGAAGGTGATCATCGTTGCGCGGTTTTTTTAGCCTTGCGCGGTCCGACTTGCCGCTCTCGGCACCATCCAGCCACAAGCTTTTCATTATCCACCTCTCTCCCTCTCCCTTGTCCCAACTCACGCGCCCATCACGCCAGTGAATGAACACCGCAGAAATCGACCCTATTGCTACTTTTTTTTCATGTTCGCTTCTGTAATAATACCTCAACCCTCCCCATCAGTTATTGAATTCATCGTAGCTATCTATGCTTATCGCGTGCGCTTTTACGACATCCTTCTGTCGATCTTTTCACACATCCGTACCCTCACATGGACTAGAAGATCGCGACCCGGCGTGGGGAAGCAGCCGCCGGTCCTGAGCACGCACTCTTCGACGCAAGTTTGATGGCCCTAGATGTTTCCAACTAAGGGTTAACTGAATGGGAGAAAGCCCGCTTCAGAATTTCCCTTACTAAAATTTGGGGTGGCTTTTCTTTTCTTCCTTCGTTTTCGAATGACCGCTCGAGACGTGGCAAGACCGAAGCCCGAACTGACGACGGCGCTTGGCTTCGAAAAATGGACACACGAGGTTCGGCCCTCCCATCCCATCAAGGACCGGGTTGGAGCTCATCCATCAGTGGAGGCAGCCTATCACTCCAAGAATATAAAATCAAGGAAAGCGGCGAAGTGCACACACACATCGTCGACGTCCCGTCCAAAGATTTTTCGTGTTTCTTTTGATAAAACTCCAGGTTGTTATGATGATTGGTGTGATTTCGGTGTGGGCGACCGACAAAAAATAATGCGACTGTTATGTACCGTAGAACAAGGCAAGGAAGGAGAGAGAGAGATAGAAAGAGAGACCGGGGGCGCGCGTAAAACAAGGCAAGGAATAATAAGCAAAAGAAAACGAGAGATCGAGAGGGAGTGTACGAAGCCGAGAAGGTGGGTTGGGTGGGTGGAAAGGTTAAAGAATATATAAGACGACCAGTTCCAAGGGCGAGTGAGATGTACAACAGAGAAAAGATGGCCCGATTCTCGGTCTTTGCCTATAGCAGACCGCACTCCCGGAGATGGAGTTGCAGCAGGATATCCTGGATTGCGGACAAGACGACTGTAAAACGGGAACGGGTAGTCAGCAATCAACGCCGTGTACAGCAGCTGCGTGGATTCCCTTACATTTGATCTGCTGCGTGTCCGTCGCGCACGTGTAATGCGCGTAGATCTGCTTGCTCTGGGGGCTCTGGTTGAGAGACACGAACCGGTGCAAGAGGTACTCGCAAGCCGCATCGTAGTTGTCACCGCCGGTGTAGTCAGGGAAGTAGTCGCCCAGAGGTGAGTTGGGCAACTTCTCAGCGAACAAATCGATCTTGTTGAGGAACAGGATGATCGAGGTCTTGACGAACCACCGGGAGTTGCAGATGGAGTCGAACAACGTGAGGGCTTCTTGCATACGGTTCTATGGGATGGGAAATTCGGGAAAAAAGCTTAGCCGCTGCCGTGGAGCAAGTTGGAAACGCGACGGATGAAACATACCACACTCTCATCTTCGTAAAGCATCTGGTCGTACTCGCTAAGCGAGACGAGGAACACCAGGGCGGTAACGTTTTCGAAGCAGTGGATCCACTTCTTCCGCTCGGAACGCTGCCCTCCGACGTCGAAGATCTTGTACGTGAGCTCGCCTGTTTCCGGAAAAAGACATAAAACAAGGCACAAAAGAACCGCGGCAAGAAGTGGAGGGAGAGATGACCGGTCAGCACCAAACTCCGCCACATCATCACGCGCGTAAAAGTAACGGCGATGGCAAGAAAAAGAGAACCGGGACTAACCAATCTTGAACGACGTTTCAGTGATACCCGTGGTCTTGACTCGTGACCGGAGAATGTCCTGGTCCGTCGGCATGTAGCTCGGCGATCCGATACGGTCCAAAGCGTTGAAGTAGCTGTGTGCAAAGAAAAGAAGCAAGGCGATGTTGTGAGCAACCGTCGCGCCATGACCAAGACGATAGGCGACGTACTAGGTAGCGGAATCGTTCAATTGGAACTCCCTACTCCTCCTTACGGCTTCCCGGACACCACCATCGGCCCAAAGCCCCCTGACGGCATCGGCAACGTCTCGGGGCAGATGGTCGCCTTCGATTTGACCGGGTAACGACATAATCACGGAACGGCGGGCGTCGTTTGCCGGGTTCAAGCTGATGTCGAGGACGGGCATGGCTTCGAGGATAGCACGCATGGACTGGATGGTGTTTGAATAGATGATCTCCTTGTAGCTCTCTCGCTCTTGGTCGTTCCACCCTTCGTGATGGATGAGCTTCATCTGCTTCAGGACTGTCGACTGTTGCCATGTGGGATCAAAGGGAGAGGTGGTTAGCGTCGTGGACTCGAGTGTGTCCGGAGAGGGAATGGGGGAAGAGCGGGGCGAGAGGGGACGCGGTCCAAAGTGAAAGGCGAGATATGGACAAAGAACGATCAAGGCGCAGAAAATCGCACCTTTCCGGACTCTCCAGCTCCCAAAAGCAACATTTTGATCTCATTCTTAGCATTCATACGGTCTTTCTTGAGCTGCGACTCGATCTCGTCGTTTCCTGTGAAAAGGCGGGGAGGGGGAGACCAAGGCGTTTTTGGAGTGACCCGGTTTTGATGAGCACCGAGGCGACCAGCGCACCGACGACTGGAAATCTACTTACGGGCCTTGGCCTCGTCGTCGCCTTGTGTTGACTGGACGCAACCCATTTTTTGTGCTAAGCGGTGGTGGTGGTAAGGAGAGAAAAAAGAGCGGTTCGAATTGAAACTAGAGAGAGAGCTTTTTCTTTGACGCGACCGGCGACGACGACTAGTATATAGCGGAAGAGGCGGTCAAAAAAAGAGACACGGAGGGGAACGCGATTAAGGATGGGGGGGATGGATGGGGGGGAGAAGGTAGAGGGTGGGTCGGGGAGTGTTTGAGCGTTCTAAGTAGTAAAACGGGAGCGGAGAAGAGAAAGGGAGGGGTCGCAGGAAGAAGAAAGAAGGCCGGACTTTGGGACGCGCGCGCGACAACTTCTGACTGAATAAATTTCCCCGATCAAAAATTCCCTTACCACAACACAAACACAGAAAAAATCAAGGGAAAAATAAAAGATCCTCAGGGCTCGTCGAGATTTTTTTCTTTTTTCTTTTCTTTTTTGCCCATCAATCCCTGTCCGCCGGCTCGATAGCGACCATCAACCTTCCACTCCCAATCAGAACCCGCCATGGCTTCCACATCTTTCAACGTCGTCAACGTCTCCGGCTCTCTCGAAGTGCGCTCTCCGATATTTGAAAGGCACTGAGCAGGTTCCATCGGCGGTTGCCGTGTTCTTTGCCCCGACGACGACGGCATCGCAAACCCCTGTTATAGCTGCCGAACGTTTCAGCGCATACAGGCGGAGTCCGCCCCCTCCTCCGACCTCGGTCCATCGAACGCCGAACATAAGTATGGATCCGTGAGATGTTCTTGAATATACGTACGTTGCGCGGGGAGAGCAGGTTAAAAGTCGCCACCGGTCGAGCGGGCCTGGCGGTCCCACAGACCCGCAGTGCACCCCCGTTAACCTCCACTCGCGACAATCGACGAGAGGGCAGTTTGGCCGAGTGGTTAAGGCGTCAGACTTGAATTTGGCATGTTCAGGCATCTGATCCCATTTGGGTCACAGGTTCGAATCCTGTAGCTGTCGCTTTTGCTTGGCTTCAGAGGGGGGAGTCGGAGTGGCCGATGTAGTGAGGTTCGACGTTTGTTTTTGCACTCCTCGCTTGTATATGGTCTCCGCAGATCCTTTAAGCCCTAAAATCCGAGGATAGGTCTCTTTCAGTGGCTTTCAGATGTTGAGCGTCCACCGCGGTCTTCCTTCCGGACCAAATCTCCCCGGCCTTCCACGTGACACGCAATGACGGAACCTACCATCTCCCACCACCATGCGGCCAGCGAGTCTCTCCCTACGGTCTTTACTGCGTCCACCAGCAACTTCAGCGACAAGGACCGGCCGCACCTCGTCATTTATCAGCCCATTTAACGGCGCAAGGCCACTATCTACTTCAAAAGCAGCTTTCCGACCACTTCTCGGCACGGGACGGACAACTCTTTCCAAGCTTCCTCAGAATCTCAACTTTCACAAAGCTTTCTTTCGAACGACTCCTGCGAAAAAGGACGTATTTTTCATCGCATTCCCAGCACTGAAAGCCGGTTTGTTGGATATCTCTCGCGTGACGCTGCTCGTCCTTCCCTTTGTGTACCGGTACGTGAGGCGTTTCAAGCCGGCGGCCCTGGCCGCGTATAATGCCTTTGATTGTGATACCCGCCTCGTTGCACATGCCTTGATTGTGACTGGATATAGGTATCGTCTTTGGAAGAAGTGGCCCAAAACGAGCATAGCTTTGTTACAAATTCCGGTAAGCAAAACCCTCGAGACCTGTTCTTGCTCACCTTCTTTGTCACAAAAATACCCTTTGACCTCCTATCTTTACGCAGATATGGGCCGTATGCATCGTCATCGCCCTCGCAGCCGACCAAGCTCCGAATACGGGAAGGTGGCGACTCCTCATGATGTCGAACAGCGAGGAACAAGAATGGTATGAGAAGCCTAATCCGTCGTCGTTATGTACGCCACCTCAAACTCGTTCTTTCTCTTCCCATGCCCGGTTACCCCAATTGTGGCTTCCGACCTTGTGTCCCGATGCGATTTAATCGCCGATTTCACCTTTCCTCCCTTGTTTCCAGGGCCCGCCACAGGTCAGTCGTCCTTCACGATTGGCGCATCACTTGTGCCATTCTCGAAAAGAAAGAATAAAAGCTTATTGAACGCTTTTGTCTCTACACATGGCAGATTAGACGCCTGCTTAGATGAAGAAGGACCCCTCATCATGCCTTCAACCGATGCCCGGGTACAGATGGTCAGTGTCCTCGTGCTTGGATCACTGCCGCTGAAGAACCCAAGTCTAACTTCCCCGAAACAACCTCCCTTCCTTCAATTCAATTGAAAAATCCCTGACATCCCTCGCTTTCATCTTCGGGAACTTCGGAAACTCGTTCTTCAGGCCGTTCGGGTAGCCGAACGCATTATCGCTGTATTAGGCGACGATTGCACTCTGCCATCGCACTACGTCTCAACCGCCGTTTGGCCCACGTCGCTATCGCCCTCCTTCTACGAAGAGTTCTTCCGCGGGGAGAGCAATAAGATTCGGCCCAACCAACCCAACCGAAAACGGCCTAGCGAGGAATACGAGCCGAGCGCCGTGGCCACCAGCCATTTGCTGCCTCACAGGCTGGAATCGAGCAATCCGAACAAGGTCTTTACGGAGCAGGATTGGAAGATATACGTGATTGATTTGGTATGTGTGTTTTGGGGATCTCTGGGCGGGGACCTGGCTGAGGGCTTACCGTGCCCTCCCTTTTTCATAGCCCAAGATTAACGCCTTTGCTTTGCCCACGAGGGAGCTCTTCGTGTACCGGGGACTGATCGATCTTCTGAACGATGATGCCCTGCTCTCAGGCGTTATTGCCCATGAGATCGCACATGTGGTATGTCGTCATCCACCTCCCCAACAGAACGTGTTGTCGACTAAACCTGGCATTCCCGCTCTCCCTTTTTACTGGTTTCGTATCTAGACCCAAAGACATGCGGTGGAAAATGTACGTTATGCTTGATCAATCCTTCGCTCTGGGATGTTTCTAACCAATACACATGTGTTGTTCTGCTAGGCTGGTGTAAGCTGAAACTACACCGCAAGTCTCGAATACCTTCTCTGGCTGACTTGTTCACAATACACATCCAGTTCCTCAGCTTAGCTGCTCTAGCATTCGACTGTCTTCGGGGGATTTCCTTCGCCTTCACAATCTCATTCCCTCTGTGCGTTTATCAACGCGCGACGGAATTTCCTGCTTTTCTGACGAGAGACCCTTGCAATGCAGAATTACAGACGCTATGGGCTCCGCGCTAAACCTAATTCACAATCACGTCGCCAGCAAGGCGTATTCACGGAAGCTGGAGATGGAAGCAGATGCTGTCGGACTGCGATTCATGTCGATGGCCGGTTACCACCCAAACTCTATGCTGGACCTATGGGATGTTATGGCTTTGGTCGAGTAAGTGAAATATAGCTCCGTTACCTCGGCGCTTCCAGACCTTTTTGACTGATTTCAATTGAATCCGGCGTTTAGGGAGGAGGCAGCCGCGTCAGGGGAACCCATTTCAATTACAGATCGCGTGCCTTTCCTCAAAACCCACCCCACATCCCTTCAGCGACAGAGAGTTAGTTGCATCTAAATGAAAAGCTCCTAAAGGCTCTCAACAGACTGAATTGTTCTTCCCCATATAGAATATCGACAGTCTCCTGCCAAAGGCCATGAAGATGTACCAAGATTCACCTTTTACACGATCGAGCCCTTCTCCTTCGAAGGAGGTCGCCTCGAACTCTTAATTCTTATGTATCTAATAGTTGGATGCTATTTGATCGCGGAAGGCTGTCATTTTGTCAGACATATCGTCCGGCGCGGGCCAGCACCCAGTGTTTTCTTGTGTGGTGGGAAGTTGTTACGATACCGGTCCTTACTTCCAGACGCGGTCAGGCACCGCTCACTCGCTCTTCCAAAGTCCATGGGGGAATCACATTCTCGAGCACGATTATTTGTCAAACATTCGGGGCACGCAGCTGAAGATCTAACTCCGAATTTATCCACAGCTTACGCGCAAGTTGCGTGGTCTGGGCAACCAATGGTTCCGACTCCGTTGAGTTTGACGCCCTGGTTCAACGTTAGAGGATCAGACTAGGAATACACCAAACAAATGGCTCGACCACGCACCGTAGTGACATCATAGAAGCACCTAGCGTATCCAGTAGATGGGTCATTGCTCCAGCGACACTCGTTGGCGTTGGCTTGGCTGTTGAAGCCAAAGTAGTAAGCTGGAGGATAGCCATTGAAAGGCTGGCAAGCCCAGCTGCTGCAGTTGACAGGACAGATGGCGGCAGACGCGCAGCCAATCGTACCAACACCGCTAAGCTTGACGCCCTGTATGATTTCATCGTTTGTTAGGTGGGTCACGCTGGCAGCGAAGTTAAGCTAGTAAGTTCGCGGACATACCGTGGTCGGGTTGTAGAAGCATCTCGCGTATCCGGTGGTTGGATCGTTAGAGTAGCGGCACTCCTGGCGGAAGCCTGGTCGTTGTACCCCTTGTAGTACGGAGCAGGGTAACCGGCAAGGCTGGGACAAGCCCAGTCGACGCTGCACGACGCACGAGGAGCAACGACGGCCGCGGAAGCGATAGTGACAGCCGAGGCGAAGACGAGAGCGAGCTGCTGAACAGAGAACATGATGTGAGATGTGAGAAGTTGTTTGAGCTGATAGCTGATTCGAGAGTCGATTGTTGCTTGGAATGCTGCAGGAGGAGCTTGCTGGTAATCGTTGACCTCCTCAAATTCCAGGTATTTATACACCTCGTATCACCATCTTGGCAATATGTTCGGTGGTTTAAGTCTTTTGTTCGCGTAAAGCAAACGCCTTATTTGGATATTCAAGATGCAGGTCTCGTTCTTGCAGCAATTGTTTACGCGGAAGGTCGAGCAGTCGTCCGCCTAGCGCCTACTTCACAAGCCCATCGAACCCCAAAACGGACAGCACGAACCGGGAAGGGACCAATGAAAGCTCATGTGTGAAGAGGTGGACCTCACGATGCCGTCGGTTACCACAAACCATAGTCGGGCAAGCGCCCGCGAAGCCGAGGAACCGGGCTTCCCTCGGGGGTCCAAACCCCCGACCTCGAAATTACTCGGGGTATCGAAGTCCACAAAAAGTCGGTGTCTGTATATTTGATAATGACGTCCAGTTTCAGATTTCTCGTCCTCCTAATTGGTTAGAGGGACCACCCTGGGCAGTGTATGGTTTATAATGACCCCGAAGCATCGAACCAGATGAGTTCTCACAAACATATCCCAGGATGCGAACCAAATAGGCGGAGGTCTGCAAGTTGCGTAAGGCCATGAGAATTAGCAGTCACTGCAGAAGTGATTTCCGTCCAGCATGCCTCGACGGGCCTCAGCTTGGCAAGTGTCGCCCTTGATCGTACGCCTCTCACATGTATTCTCTTGCGCTGTGAGATTCAAATAACTTGATATTTCAAGATCGGACCCCTCTCGATCATCTCAAGCTCGGGGGCCATAAACGAACGAAATAGGCGGCAAGGCTGCAAGCAACACGGGGTGCCATCTTGCGCCGATGTTTCTAACGTTCCTTTAATCTGTCCCAATTCAAATCCACCGTCCGCAGCTTGATCGACCCGGATCGAGTCTTGTCAACGCACTATAAAAAGGATCCACCATGTTCGATCCACACTGTTACCTACATTCACACTAGATACGTCATTTACTGAGGTCCTTCACGAGTCATTGACCGGCCGGCTCGAAGGATCTCATCTGTCGATAGCAGGTTGATTGCAATGACCGAGCTGGTAGTTCAAAGTTGTTCAGCAAGCGCTACCCTAGGCATTGAGCTCGACGACGTACCATGAGTTCAGCATTTGGCGCTTTACGCGATAATTGTCCCATATGCCTTCTACTGTAGGGTCGAACGGCTCTCCTGACTGAAGATCTAAACCAACGACGTTACCCTCTGCTTGCTCGTCCTATTCAAATCCGGAGACGGTGAGAAGAATATACGAGTGCGGAAAAAAGAGGTTGGCGTACTTGTAAAGCGACAATCGTGTCTTGGACGTCGTAGCCCGCATTAGCGGCGAGGGTTTTCGGGATAACAAGGACGGCATCGGCAAAGGCTTGTACGCCAAGCTTGGCGCGACCTTTGGCGGTTTTCTTGGTGGTCGAGGCTAGGTGTGCTGCACATGCGATTTCAAAGGCGCCGGCTCCAGGAATGAGGTATTCATCTTCCAACGCGTTCTTCACGCTTCTCAGACCGTCGCGAAGAGCATCGTTGATTTGAGCGATCGTGTGAGCGTTTGGACCTGCGTCGCGGCGAGTAGGTCTGTCAGGGGAAAGGATCGAGGGAAATAAAACAAGACTCGGCACCTTTGATCAGGAGAGTTACGCTCTTGGGATCCTTGACCTCCTCAACAAAGGTATATTTCTCCTCCCCCAAAGTGTGCTCGTATACTAGGCCCGCCCAGCCTAGCACTTCAGGGGTAAGATTGTCCACAGCATTTTGAGCGATTCCACCACAGATGAGTTGAAGTCTAAACCAGAGTCAACACCACACCTCGCATTCGGCTCCCGCTACGGCGCTCACCGCTCCATATTTCGCCTTTTCGCTCGCCGAAGGCCGAGGATTCCATTCTTGGCCAAAAGGTCCAGCGACAATGGATCAATACCCTTCTGGTTGATGATCACAAAGTTCTTTGGCTTCTCCTTAGAGTCGACTGGTTGGTCGCAGACGAGATTCTTTAATTCGACGATCTTCTTGATCCTGTCATCGATGAACTTGCGTTCCGACTCGACCAACTTCTCTCGCTGCTCGGTTGAAGAATAGAAGAAACCAGAATTTACTTCACTGTAAGGGCCCAATGTGAAGTGAGCCTCGTAATCATGGACACGACGTTCCCACTTACGTCTTCTCGTATTCCAGAGACACATTTAGCGTCAAAATGTACGCGTTCTCCACTCGCTTGGGCATATCCGGGTGCCGTGCACCGTGATCCAGAACCAATCCACGAACTAGTTGAGTTTCAGACGCCGTCCGATGCTGCATTTTCATGACCTCGACCATGTGGAGATTTATTGGCTCCCGGATAGCATCTTCGCCTTTGGCCTCGACGGGTGGTGGTGGTGGCCGTATGGCGAGGACCGCGTCAACGACATCAGCTGCAAGTTTCTTAGCGAGCTGGGAGTTGAGTTTTGTGGCAAGCGAAGTGTTTGCGACAGAGATGAGAGTGGCGCGGTCTAATTTACTCGGTTGGCGGTACGTATCGAGGAACTGGAAGGAATTTCTTAATCAGCTTGTTTTGCAGAGAAAGAATCTCCGTACCTCTAGTGCAGCCTTCTTGGCGATGTCAAAGCCTTCTCCAATTACCATCGGATGCACGCCTTCCGAGGTGTAGCGGTCTGCCTGTTTAAGAAGTTCTCCGACGAGTAGCACGACGGAAGTAGTTCCATCTCCAACTTGCTCGTCCTGAGCGACCGCTGTCCGAGCAATCATGGCAGCGGTGGGGTTCTGATGAGTCGATCGCATCAGGTACGCGTCGAATGGCGGCAGGGAAATGATCTACTGACTTGAATTTGCATTTCGGAAAGCAGAACCTTTCCGTCCTACAAAGGAACGGGGTGGCGTCAAAAGTGCGGCAATGGCGGTCGTATGGGCGGGGCAATACCTTGGTCAGCTTGATGGTTCCGGCTCCGTCAACGAGCATTTTGGTAGTTCCTCGAGGGCCTGAATTGAACCATGACGTGTAATAAAGTAGTATCAGACTAACGCTCCTTTTTGGGCTGCGGAACCTCTCGTACCCAAGTTACTGCGAACGACACCAGCTAGGCCCATTGCCCCATTGGTGTTAACCTGTTAGGTGCTGTTCAGCAGCAGCGCCTTTGGGAATACCAAAGACTGATACCTGGAGGGCAGCAGCGCGCCTGATGCTTTCTGCCTTGGGATTTATTAGCTCTAGACTAGATGACATGATGGTCGGTCTAAATGACAACGTCTAGGGCAAATAATTTGTCTCTGTTTTCCCTTTCCAATCCCGCTTAGGTAAAACTATCTGGCAATTCCACAACCACGCGGTATTTACATTAGGCCATACGTCCTGGAACGAAAGGTAGACTAGCACTATGTCCTAGATGGGCGGAGGGGATAATCAGTGTTCTGATGGAGGAAGTTGACAATGACACACACCTCCATCCACGACAACGTTTTGACCGTTAACGAAGCTCGAGTCATCTATTTAGCCGTCCGTCAGAGAAACCCTATTCAAAATAAGCATCGATACTGACCACATGCAAGGAAAGTTGCGACCTGAGCGATCTGTCGACGTGAAAGACCGCGGTTAGGGAGAGTCTACTCAGGTCAGAGGGCAGGAACTGGATACCATACCTCTTCTGCTACTGCATATCTCTGAAGGGGTGCTAGCTGGCCAATCTTCCCATCTGTGCCCTTGGATCGTGCGTAATCGAACACCCCAGTAGTCATCCCGGTCTACAATGAAGTATCAGTAAGCTAGTGCAGTCGACCAGTTATGTTTGGGCACCTACCTCAATGAGACCGGGACATATAGAGTTGACCCGAATATCAGTTCCAGTAAGCTGACTTGCGCCAACTTGGGCCAGGTTATTCACGCTGGAAATAAGCAGTTTGTTAGGTGCACCTATACAATTTCCCATACATCGAAGTTGAGAACTCACGCCGCCTTGGATGCGCTGTCTATTTTAGTACACTATTAGCATATTGGGGGTCAAGGTCACCGAAAATAGAACTTACAGCCAATGTCTCCTGCCCCTGCCTTCAAACCGGCAACCGATGCTGTCATTATAATACTTCCTCCCACAACAGACGTATTCTTTCGCATGGCCGCCGAAGCATGCTTGATAGCTATGAAGCAGCTATATTGGGTGGCAGGTTGTTTGAGCTCTAGTGGTTGAGATTCAGGCCTTCAACGAGCAACGACGTACGACAGAGTGTTCACTCGAAGGAGCTTCATAAAATGTTCAGGAGAGGTCTCCTGTATTGGGATCGCCGTTGCAATCCCGGCATTAGCGAAGAAGACATCCAGCCGCCCTTCTTCTTCGATTGCTCGTTTGCACAACGTAGCGATTGTTGCGTCATCCGCGGCATCACCCTGGATGACCGTCGCCTGAAGGGGCATCGTTTTCGATGAAAAGTCGGTATGATATCAGTGTTGCATGACCGTACCTTTGTATCAGGGTACGCCTCTTCAAGTGCCTGCTTGAGTTCTGGCAACGGGGCTCCATCGAAGTCCAAAAGGTATAGGTGTCGAGCACCTTTTGGCAGATACATCAATTGGCAACCATTCCATTGTTCGATTTTCGGGCCCATTATTCACCTTCATGTGCGTATGCGAAAGCTGTGGCACGCCTGTAAGGACGGATGGTCAAATAATGTTTCAAACGGCAGCCAACCAGGATGGACGAACCCGATGCCTTTCTTGGATGCTACCCCAGTAATGATACAGACCTTCCCAGTCTATGTAACAGTGGTAGAGATGCCGCGTTTGATTCCGTTGCCACCACAAGACAGGATAATGACCTAGCTTACAAGCCTGGAGGCTTGTGGCCTCGACGCCAGCTGGTTTTGCAGCGTCTGCAAACGTTGCAAAGTTCTGTTCCTTCTTTCTACATCGTCAGCCTTGATGGCCTTAGAGTAAGCCTTTTTCTCAGACATTCTGTGAGGGTGATGGTCAATGTAGAGAGTAGAGTTGGGGGACAGAGACGGAAGAGAACGAATTCAAGTGTCTCGCCCGATTCGCTGCATCGGCTATGATGCATCACCGAAGCCGAAGCCTCACAGCCAACCACAAGGACACTGCAACATATTATTCGACAAATAAAATCCCCAAAATGCGTGTACGTACGATAAAGATAGCAAAAATACAATGTACTGAAAACGAAATAAAACGTCGATGCCAGGATGCAGCGAGGAGGGAGGAGGGGGTCGAAAGTCCAGAGACAGGCATAGTGGTTCGAGTGGAGAGAAGTACGAGTGCGGCGAAATGTAGTAACAGGAGAGACAAAATAAGATGGCGTGTGTAGCTTGTGGATTATGGGTCAGGAACATTCATGGCATTGAGATTTGGACAACTTGATCCCGTGCACTTTTTCTTCATGTACAAAATTGCTTTTGCGTGCTGAGTTGACAGGTTTGCGCTTCCCCATCTCGGGAAGGGGTTATTGGGATCCCAAGTTGCGGTGCCTTCGAGCTCCGAAGCCGTATGTTCGGTGATCAGATATTGCCGCCTTCGGCCAAGACCTATTTCAAGTTTGGAGGTGAAAAGTCAGCACACCATCCTCCGCGACGAAAGCTAGAAGCCTTACCTAAAGGGTCAGGAATGTCGCCATCTTCGTCAAAGTCGGCACCGATCCCCGAGGTCAAGGAAAATATTCCCTCAAATAGAGGATCGAGACTGACGACCACCGGGGCGTAGGATGACGTAGCTACAATATCGATCTTCGCGGCGGACGAATCTGCCGCATGAAGGACGGTCACGCTGACCGGCGCATTGGCGGACTGCGCATGGATAGTGAAATCGGATACCGAGGAATCCTCGCACGTGTTGTTCGTCGTCGTCGATACGGTTACTGCGGATTGAACAATACTAAAAGGAAAAGGACGAAGGCTTAACGTCGCATATCACTCAAGTCGACTCGTAACCTACTCACGCGTTCTCTGTAGTCAAGGACAGTGCCACAGGCTTTGCATCGTCCGATAAGCGAATGAGGGACACGTTCACGTTGATAGCGCTGTGATACGACGTTCGGAAAAACTCTTTAGCCTAACGCGATTGGCAACGTCGCGATTTCTGCGGACTTACGCTTGGCTGGTCTCGAGCGTTAATGACTCCGAAGTCGTAAAGTGTCCCCATATGGTCGAAAAGGAGGTCTTCGCTACCACATTCTGAGCGGTGACATTTTTGCCAGAGACGAAAATGGGGGAAAAGCTGCCTCCTAGTTTGAGTGCCCCAAGCGGAGTGTCGAAGGCCTCTCTTGAAGACCCAATATTTTGAGTGAAGAATGGGAGGTCGGTGACGAGTTCGTCAACAAAGACGCCAGACGGCAGGTGGAGGGCGACATCGAAGGAAGGGTGCTCAGCTGCCGTGGAATTCGACGACTACGCCAAAGACGAATAATTTCGAACGATAAGCCACAAAATGACCACAAGGCCTGCATCGCATTGTACTCACGTAGATACCCAACCCAACCCTGTCGGGTGTCCGCATCAGGCATACGTTCGTGTCGCTCTTCACGTACGAGCTTCGATACTTCATCGTCACGTCGACTATCGGCACATTGATCTCCGAGTCGCTGTCGACCGTCAGGGTACCCGAAGACGCGGCGTAGTCACCAGCGCGGATGAATAGCTTGAGTAGCGAAGTTGTAGTGGTGTTCGGGGTTAAGGTGAATTGGAGGAAGTCGGTGCGTTCTGGTTGTACATTCGTCTTCGAAGACGAGCCTTTTTCTGAGGCCCACGTATTGCACATTGTCGGAAATCCATCTGCAACTGGTGCTCCTGGTGGGCGGTACCCTGGTGGTAGGTCCGGCTGAAAGAATCCGCTTGTCGGTCGTTTACTTGAGGTGCTGCGTTTCCCAAGATGGCCAGTCTATTGTTAAACGAGCAGTCGAAAGCTCAGCGATGGATACGGCTTGGAACGTCAGGCCTACATACGAAAAAGAGGCCCAGGAGAATTGCAGATGAAGTCACGTAGACGCATAAAACAGATGCAGCGGCCACCCGTAGCCTCCGCTTCCGTTTTGCTTTCTTCCACCGGTTGGAGCCTACGACCGTCGTGTCCTCGGTCAACGCTGATGTTGATGCTGATGGATGTGGCTGGCGTTCTGCATAGGCGGGAGGGGACTCGGAGTCTGCGATTGATGGTGCTCTTGGTGGTGGATACGAATGGTTGTCGGCAGAAGTCAAGCGGTCTTCCGATGACGCAAATGGGTTTTGGTAGTGTCCGAGATTGCTGTTTGAGTAGAGGTGCTCCGGGAGCTTCGCGTCTGGCGGCTGCTGGATCAGCATGGGTTGGCGGGAGGAAGAGAGAGGGGAGAAGTCGGGAAAAAGGATTGGGATGTCGACTGGTGGCCAGGCCCAAACTTAGGAACGATCACCGCGTTCTCATCACCGGCGATTTCCGTCCCCCCCTTGACTTGCTTCCTCCACACAGCATGCAGGCTCCCCCAACGACCTACAACACCGGAGAGGACGCTATAACGCGTTCTCTGGACGTAGTGAAGGAGAACACGCCATCATCCCCTGCGGAATTGGAGAGTGCGTTCGAGATTGCTTGGGCCGCATCCGTCATTGAGGAGCGGAACTACACCCGCGTAAATTTGCCTCCTTTCGGCCAAACATAGCTGCACGCTGACTATTTTAGTGCCCCATCAGATTGCCCTTCAATTCCCAGATGAGCTGCTGCATATTTCAGTCCCAGTATATCAGGCCATCAAAGCGAAACTAGCTCCAACTCGGCAGCTCTACGTCCTTGCCGATACAACTTACGGAAGGTTCGGCTTCGTCCGCATTAGCTTGGGGTAATAAGACCTGACAGTGGACACTTGCAGCTGCTGCGTGGATGAAGTTGCTGCTCAACATGTAGAGGCAGAGGTCGTCGTTCATTATGGCCACGCATGCCTTAGCCCGTGAGCACTCTGAGCTTTTCTTGGCGTCTGACGACCCTGACGATCATCTCAGAACGACGCGTCTGCCAGTGCTCTACGTCTTCGGCCGTAAACCTGTCGACAGCGCTGACTGTGTGAGAGCACTGTTGTCTAGCAGTGGCATCTCCTCAGCAGAGTCAACAGACGTCTTCTTGGTCACCCAGGTCGCATATGCTCACCAGGCAGGCATGCTATCGTTCACCTCACACCTTGTCTAGTCTTACAAACATTTCTTTCAGACATTATAACGGCAGAGCTCAAGAACCAACTACCCAGCATCAATATAATCACACATCCGATTCCTCGTCTTGCGGCACCGCAGCCAACCTCTTCGGACTCAACGTCAGACACCAACGCCGAATCATACTCTCCTTTTATGAAACAAATCCCTGGAAACGCTGTAATATTCTATGTTGGATGTGAAAGTCTTGCCCTCAACAACCTACTCTTGACGCATTCGACCAACCAGGTGCGCGCACTTCACGTCCTGAGGCCTGTCACGCACCCCTAATTCGTTCCTTGCGCGATCAGACCTGGTCATATGACCCTACGAGTCGAGGAGTCAAGTTGGAATCCGTGAAAACCAACCGCTTCCTAATGCGAAGATACGCTATCATGCAGAAGGCTCGCGACGCAGATGTCTTCGGCATTCTCATAGGAACGCTTGGTGCCGGTACGGTGCATCAGGTCTTGTGCATCGAAGCTTAATCCCAACTTTCCATCTTTTATCCCTTCCTCAGCTCATTACCTCTCGATGATTAAGCATGTGAGGACGTTGCTCGCACAAGCTCGTAAAAAGACCTACACCATAAGCGTCGGAAAACTCAATCCCAGCAAATTAGCCAACTTTATGGAAGTTGAATGCTATGTTTCGATCGCCTGCCCTGAAAACAGTATAGTCGACTCCAAGGTTCGAGGCCGCGCAGCCGGTTCCCCGTACGAGATGTACTGATGGAACTGGTTTCGGCGTCATTCGAACCAGGATTTCTTACAACCCATCATAACCCCATTCGAGCTCGAAATCGCTCTTTCAGATCAACCGGAGTGGACTGGCAAGTATTTGCTGGATTTCCAGCAAGTTCTCGCTGAGGCTGGATCGGAGGCGACCCAAGGTTCGGTGCAATATTTCCTCGAGCTACTGTCGTGGAAGGCTGATCGTTGCGCCGTAACCAGGCAGAGGTTCGGCATCTGAAGAAGAAGACTCGGATCCAGACCGCCCGATGTTCTCGCTCGCGACTGGCAAATATCGCAGCGCCAAGCGGTACGGTGGTGCTAGAGGTGAAGGTGAAGCTTAAACAGGCAACTGCCGTATCGTTTTCAATTTGCTGAGTTCTTTTCCTAGATCCGTTAGCTTCCGGGAACACAAACACCCTGACCGTTCGGAACCAGGAAAGCACAGTCGCAACCTTCATGGGCAGCGCTGGAGGTAAGAGCAAGGTCGCCTCAGTCGTTCTCGATGCTAACTTGGCCGTATTTGATTCTAAGGGGAGTTCCTTCAAAATCGTACCTTCCAAGGTCTTGAACAGAGAACGGGGATGGATGCACCGAGTGCTCTGGAGCAGGGTCGAGCGGGCATCGCGCGCAATTATAACGAGGTCTCGCAGTCAAGCTAATACAGCAACTATACCGTTGATCTATTTGAAAAGATAAGAAATAGAAAATATGCGATGGGACCCAAAGCGACAAAGCGGGCTGATGTTACAAAGACCGTTCCCTCTCCCAATTTCCAGCGTTATGACGAAAGCCTCTGATTAAGCGCGTCCTCAGCCACCTTCATGGCCTCAGATAGCTTGGCAACCTCCGTACCGACACCTTGCGCAGAATCAGGCTTGCCACCACCCTGTTCAATCCTGTTAGCCACAGTCTAGCAGCGCCACCGGCCAGTTTCTCACCTTTCCACCGAGAACCTCTGCGACCTTGGCCGCCCAAATCTTAGCGTCGAACTCCTTGGACACCAATCCAGCGGGCAAAACGTTTGCGTGTGCAACTTTACCAGCGGCTTCATCGACACTGAATAAATAGGCGGCTTTCTCAAGCTTCTTGACTTCGGTTAAGATCGCTTGCATCGACTATTCCGCAGCTGTAAGTATACTAGTGGGAGAGGTGTCTCGAGCAAGGCTTACCTTGCTATCGATCTTGAGCTCGGTGATGTAAAGGGTCGAGTTGGGATTCTCGGAGAAGAATTTCTTAGCGTCCTCGATGCCCTGGAATAGTTATGGATGTGAGAAGAGCGGGCCTCCTATGAAGAGCAGACACTACAAACCTGCTTCATCGCAGCTTGCTGCTGGGCCTTAATTTCTTGGTCGAAAGCCTTTCGGATAGCAAGTAGTTCATCCTTCAGGGCCGCTTTGCGGAGAACACTGATGTCGGCATTGTTGAGTTCCTGCAGGGAATCCATTAGCACATTATCTTGCGACGTCTTTCAAAATCTCGAGTACGTACTGCGTTTAAAACCTTGAGAGCAGTATCTTTCTCGCCTCCTGACAAGCGACTAGCATGCGAGACACGGGCAGCCAAAGCATCTGCGCTTCGAGTGACTTCCTGGGCATCCTCGGCCGTGACGGCAATGATGCGACGAATTCCTTTAGCAATGCCTCCTTCCTCGGTGATTACGAGGTCCTTGATGATGCCTGTCGAAGCGACGTGGCTACGATAAATTCAAAATAAGCTCCAGGTCATAGCGATCCTCTTTCAAAGTTAAACTCACGTTCCACCACAGAACTCGATACTGGTACCCCTCCACTTCGGATTCTCCACATCTTGAGTGATCTCGGCGATGCTGTACTCCAGACTGACTACGCGGACAGGGTCGGGGTATGTCTCGCCGAAGACGGCTCTTAACCCCGGAATTCGTCGAGCCACAGCCAAGTCCATATCTTGCCCATACACTTTGGCATCCTTCTTGATCCAATCGGCGCAAATTCCTTCGATCTTTCGGAGCTCATCCAGAGTCACGCCCGTTTTATGGGAGAAATCGAATCGTAGCTTGTTGGCAGCGACCAGGGAGCCTTTCTGGTCGATATGATCGCCAAGAACTTCTCTTAAGCCGTAGTTGAGGATGTGTGTTCCGGTGTGATTGTTACGGAGAGCTTTCCGCCGGAGCTGAGTGGAGGGGAAGGACGTCAGCTATGTCCAGTGATGACCCGCCTTTCCATACATACATTGTCATAGGAGGCTGTCACAGCATCTCCAACTTGTAAATCGCCATACTTCAGTATACCAATGTGAAGCACGTAGCCGTTGAAGACTTGGACGTTCTGGACTTCGAACTCAGCGCCATCCAATGATATGGATCCAGTGTCGTATTCTTGACCACCGGCTTCGGCGTAGAAGCTAGTGCGGTCTAACAATAGTCCGAATGGTGTCGGGGCATCGGCGGATGGAATATCTTTTGTCGAAGTCAAGAATTGCCTGCCATGATAGATCGCCTTGATGTTCGCGGAGATGTTGTTTTCGGCTAGCGAATCAGGAGTCAGTACTTGGTCCTCTTCCCCGTGGCTGAAGTGCCATCTCACAGAATTTGGGAGCATCATCAGTCTTGGGCACTTGGTCGTTTGCTTCGAGAGTAGCAATATCATGAACGTCAAGCTTGACCGCATCTTTCACTCCAGACTTCGAACCGCCTCCGGAAGATATCCTAGATTTCAGCCGGGCAGCTTCAAATTCAGCTTCGTTGACTCCAAGTCCGATTTCCTCTGCCATGAGACGGGTAAGATCGGCGGGGAAACCGAACGTGTCGTAGAGCATCCAGACATCTCCGCCATTGAGCTCTTTTTGAGCAGCCTCCTTTGCGCGTCTGGCGTAACCGTCAAACAACTTCTCTCCTCGGTCCAAAGTACGGGCGAAGGATTTTTCCTCATCGTCGAGGATCTCTTTCAAGTCAGCCTGATTCTTCTTGAGTTCCGGGAAGAAATCGCCCTGTTACAAGCTTGTCAGAATCTGACAGCAACTTTGCGGAGAAGAGACTTTACCAGCTGTTCAATCACGACCGGCACCAAGGACGAGAAGAACGAACCGATCGGGACATCGAACTTCTTTCGGGCATAACGAGCTCCTCGCCTTAGAATGCGCCGAAGCACGTAGCCGCGCCCTTCGTTGTTCGGGACACCTCCATCCGCCAGAGCAAATGTCAATGTCCGCACATGGTCGGCGATAACTCGGTAGGCAGTATCAATTTCGCCCTCGTCCTCGGCGCCAAACTTGCCAGAATAGGGTCGTGCTCCTGTAACTTCTTGAATCTTAGCGAAGATTGGCCCAAAGACGTCGGTATCGTAGTTCGATGGCTTGTCTTGTAGCACGGAAACTAGGCGTTCGAAACCCATGCCCGTATCGACATGCTTGGCGGGAAGTGTCTTCAAGCTGCCATCGTCTTCGCGGTTGAACTGAATAAACACATTGTTCCAAATCTCGAGGACGTTAGGATCGTCCTGGTTGACGAGGTGAGCGGCATTTCGGCCACCAATGCGGTCGAAGTGGATCTCGCTGCAAGGTCCACAGGGACCAGTAGCACCCATTTCTGCGAGAGGGGAGCTTATGAGAGGCAATCGACAAGATTTAAAAAAGACTTGTCCTACCCCAGAAGTTATCCTTAGCATTTCCCGTAAGGATGTGGTCTTCCGGCACGCCGACTTCAAGCCAAAGGTCGCGAGCCTCGAGATCAGGCTCCAGCCCCTGCTTTGGATCGCCTTCAAAGTAGGTGACGTAGAGTCGGTCCTTGGGGAGACCATATACTACAGTCAAAAGTTCCCAAGCCCATCTGATGGCGTCTCTCTGAGGAAAGGACGCGTTAGACGAAAGTAGTCGGTCATGGGTCCAAAAACTACTTGCCTTGAAGTAGTCACCGAACGACCAGTTACCCAACATTTCGAAGAATGTGTGACTGTTATAGAAGTTTAGCAACAATCTCAGAGGATCTTGAAAGTCGTGTGACGCACTGATAGCTGTCCTTGCCAACGTCCTCGAGGTCTGCGGAGTGATGGGGATGAGCTACTATTGCAAAGCGCAACCAGTCATACGCACCATTGTGCTTTCCACCAGCTCTAATGCACTTCTGACTGTTGACAGCCCTCTTCAAGCGTGCAAAATCGGAGTTGGGGTCGACAGTGCCGAGGAAGATGGACTTGTACTGAAATGGCACGGAGGTGAGGATGAAAGTGCCGTGACACCTGCGCAGAAATTGAAGGGGCTCACCTGGTTCATTCCAGCATTAGCGAAGAGCAATGTTGGATCCTCGTATGGAATCGTCGGCGACGAGGGCACGAAGGTGTGTCCATTCTCCTTGAAGTAGTCTATGAATTGCTGGCGCACTTTGGGTGCGGTCCAAGGCCCGGTGTATGCAGCAGACGAGCTAGCCATTCTGTACAGTAGTGGACGGGAGATCCTAGGAGCCAAGGGCACGATGAGATGGCGAAAGATAAACCCCATCAGCTTGGACTCGGCCTGACTCCCAATTGCGAACCCGACTGGGAGCAATCACGTGCGGGAAGATTGGGAAGGAATAAGCGCGGGTCGATCGAAACTCTGAACAAGGGTCCCAAAGGCGATAATTCCCAGCGTATGAACCATGTATACTCTACGACCTACACACCAGATACAGGCGAATGAAGTTTTACAGAAGGATACAAGTTCCAACTGACGGAGCAAATTTTGGACAATCATCGACGATAAGGTGGCCGGCCCGACCACTCTGGGTCCGACGGGTAACGGTCACGCTCATTGCCATAAGGCGGTGGCGGTGGACGAGGTCGATTGTCAGGCGGGTACGGTTCTCGGTCATAAGATCGGTATGTATCAGGCGGGGGAGGTCTCGTGTAGGGGGCTCGGGGATCTGCGAACGCTGGTCGTGGAGGCGGTGGAACTCTTGGGTCATACTCATCTCTTAGTCTCCAATCAAGAGGTGGCGGTCGGCGATAGTCGGGGTCCATTAACTCTTGCCTTGGTCGCTTGCTTCCTCGAGTGTCGTCAATATCTGGATAACCTGGCCTCGGGTAAGCTCCGGAACGTCGTGGTGGGCTGAGACTGCGTTCCCGCTGGTATGGATATCCGCTTGGTGGGACAGATGACCGGCTGGACATTGGAGGACCATAGCGATCACTTTGCGGGCTACGTGAGCGCTCCCATTCGGCTCGAGGGACTATTCGATAGTCGCGGGCATCGTCTGGTCGACTATAGCTCGGTTCCCGTCGGAAAGGATCCTCAATTCTTCCGCTTTCGCTCCAAGACTCGCGGTCTGTTGGAGAGCTATAACGAGTTTCATCTATAGGTCGTCTCCCGTCGACGGGTCTTGTAGAGTTGGGTGGCGGTCCGCTGCGTGCGCCGCGTTGAACATAGTCGTTCGGCGAAGTGAGTCTTGCCGCCAGGGGAAGAGGTTGGCGGGGCTCTGGTGCAATCCGATCCGGCATAAGTGAACTTCGAGGTGTGAGTGGTTCTTTCATGGACGGGGGCGGTCTGCTCGGCAGTCCGTCAGGAACACGACCGGGAATGAAACTTGAAGGTCGAGTTGAAGCAGGTTCGCCAACGCTCCTCGGTGTGGTGGAGCGCCTACCAATATTTCCGTCGTCGGGTGTTTCAGTCTTGACATGCGTAGTACCAGGATTGGACTCGGCCGGGAGACTTCGACTCGGCCCAGCGGGTAAGCTAGATGGGGGAGGTGTCGAATAGAAATAACGACCGTCTTCAGGGGTGCGCGACTGAAGTACATTGCTCGTCATGGGGTGGCTTGGGTCTAGAGGAGGTAGGGTGCTGTGCCTTTCAGATACCCTTCTTTGGTGATCCAGCGCTCTGCCGTCAGAAGTTTCTGAAAGCGAGGGTTGGCGTCTCTCATCCGCTGAGTCTCTGGATCGTGAGGGTTCCCTATCATATAAGAGGTTACGAGCTGAAGCGGACGACCTGTCACCTGGAGGACCCGGGTACGGTTCACGAGATACCACCCGACCGCTGTCCTCCGCTCGCAAGTCATAACCCCTTGACTCTGGGAAGGAGGAGGGAGGAGGGGAGCGGTTACTCAGAAATCGTGAACTTGGCTCGTAGTAATCATATCGTCTCCTAAACAAAGCAGGTTAAACGGGGAGACTGATTCGATCCACCACAAAATAGGCACTTACCCGTCATTCGGAGATCGTGGAGGCCCAGGTAATTCACGTCGAGGATCAGGATATGAGGCTCTGCGATAGTTCCTCTGAGGGCTGGATTCCGGGCTGCGAGTTCCCAACCGTTCAGCAAGTTCATTCTGACCGATTCCTGAACGGCGGTCGGTTGCATATGGCTGCTGTGAGCGATATTCGGAGTGTCGCGGGTCTTCCTGTCTTCTTGAATCGTCCGGGTAAGTCCGCTGCCCGTGCAGGGTCCCTGTAGCTAGGGGAAATCCTGACTCCGGGGCCTTCTCTGAACGGGGGTTGCTGAGCGTTGGGGCTTGGTCAGACTGCTTGCTGGGGCTGGATTCTGAGCGACTTGAGAGGTCCTGATCAACTTGACCACTTCGTGTGGAACTGTCTGGTTTACCACCTTGTCCTGTTCCTCCATTGCTTCGGCTGTCTTCCTGAGCTGGAGTTGGTGCGGCGGAGGGAGGCGGTGAGTCGAGCTCCATATCGGTTACTGAGGAACGATGAACGAGACGGGGTTCTGTCGGAGACATGATCATACTGGTTGGCGATGAGGCATGGGTTTCGTGCGCTGTTTGAGGGATGGTTACGGATTGGGGTGGGTTCTCAATCGGAGTAAGGGTGCCTGGACTGTCGGCAATAGGAGAGCGAGCGAGATCGTTGTTAAATTGGTTTGATACCGAGATTTCTTGCTTTGGAAGCGGAGTGGTCGATGTTGTATCTTGGGCTTGTTGTGCAGATATCTGTGAAATGATTGGTGGCGCAGGTGCACCGGCGGCGGTTGGAGCATTTGGGCCCTCTAGGGTATGGTTGATTTCGGATTTATGGTAGGTGTCTGCTGGATGAGCGTTGGTGCGGGTGGTAGAGTCGACTCGAGGAGTGTAAAGTGCTTCTAGCGCTTGAGGTTTTGGTATCGCATCGTAACCGGGAAGTTGCCCGTCCATAATCTTCTTCTTCAATGCTCTTAGTATTTCGAGATCTGATGTTGCGGAGGTGCTCGGTGCGGCATTTGTAGCTTTAGAGCCAACATTCGAAAAAGACTCGGGGTACTTTCGCGGAAGTGCATGCTCGCCTTGCGGGTCAACCGGACGACTCGGTAGAGACTGAGGCTTGACATTGGAAAGGGGGCCATACCGGGCACGCCCGTCCAAAGGAGAGACATTGTAGTCATACTCTGGCCGCTGTGAAGTATTCAAGCTACCCCCGCGCTGTGCATAATGGTTCATGACAAGAAATCCAAGAAAACTGCTCGCGTTCCAGGTTCGATTCCTGACTGATGCTTTCGCAGTGGGAGTTGCTAGAAATCGAAAAGGTAGATATCAGGAAATTGGTATAGATCCGGGCTTTCCGAAAGGTAATCGAGATCGGAGGAGTTTTGAGGAGTAGCGGTGGTGGTGGGAGGAGAGAATGATGGAAGTGAAAGTGACCGGGAGGGTTCCATTAGCTAAACAAACACAAGTACAGCAGCCTCGGCGCTTCTAATGTCTCCCAGAGCGTGACTTCAACCCATTAGATTGGCGAAATAATTAACATCGTATATAAGTAACAAGGTATGGTGGCCACGTCGATTTCTGCCAACTTGTGGTTCGGTAAAGCAGCCCAGTCGAAGTATCATAGCCTAGCCTTCTCGTTTGCCACCACGAGGTTTGAAAGGCCAGAAATAATCCCCTCGGCTTCGTTCTCGATCCTTCTGAGGAGCACCTCGCAAGAGGGTGCATCCTTAATTAGCCCCATTGCAATACCAGCACTGCACACGCGTAAGTGCAGTGGTGAGCGTCACATAGCAAAACAAAGCCCTGAGGGATCGTACCTCCAAATACCATAGTCCGGATCACCATTTTCGTAGACTACGCGTCCTCGCTGACCGCTGACAAGGTCCCTGAGCTCCTCGAACTTGGCACCACCGGGGCGTCGCTCAAGACGAACGACCTCTTGCGAGACCTTGTTCTTAAAGACACGTGCCGTGTTGTGGAGCGTCCTGAAAATATGCACGGTATCCTGTTCCGAAGAATCGATAATCTTCTGCTTGATGTTAGGATGTATTTCAGACTCTTCTGTGCACATGAAGCGTGTCCCCATGTTTACTCCCTGTAAGCCAAAGGCCGTCAGCCCACAGTCCACGACGGTCAACTCAGAGCCAGAGTTACCTCGGCTCCAAGAGCAAGGGCAGAGACAAGTCCACGAGCATCAGCGAATCCACCAGAAGCGATGTATGGAATGCTGAGTTCTTGAGCCGCTCGGGCTAGGAGAACGAGACCACCGATGTCTTCCTCCCCAGGGTGACCAGCACCTGCCAAGCCACGGTTGAATAAGTACCTTCAACCTCCCGCTTTTAGATCAACGTACATTCGAGCCCGTCTATGCTAAGGAAATCAACACCCATCCTTGCGGCTGACTGATGTCCACAGTTAGGCGATTAGGAACCAGAACGCTAAACCCCAATCCAGCAACTGACCTTGGCATGTCGGATAGTAGTGCACTTGTGGATCACAAAGCAACCTTCCGACTACCGGAGACAAATGAGCAAGGTCAGCGCGAAATTAAACACCCTTTGCCATAGTTCACCGCAGTGCTTGCCTTGAAGAACTTGATAAGAGGTCCAGCTGCAGATCCAACCATGCTCATAAATCCACAAATCCAACCACCGACGTGTCACAGCAGACTCACGGTTGTTTCCAGCAGTCTCGAATATCCTGATGCCTTCACCGACAGCGACTCTGGCGTATCCTTCATAATCTGGTGGGTTGATGGTAGGTAGGATGGTGATATTGACACCAAAAGGCTTCTTGGTCAAAGTCTTGGTCTTTCGGATAGCGTCTCGCAAGGCATCTGGTGATGGTTGCGTCAAGGCAGTCAAGATGCCTAATCCACCAGCCTCGCTAACAGCTGCAACGAGCTTGGGAAGGCCAACCTGTGAAACCCGTGTATCATGAGTACATGTTACATGCATGTATATTTTGATTTTGAAGAGCGTACCCATTGCATGCCACCTTGCACGACAGGTCTAGTAGTGCAACGTCAGCTGGGGGCCGCAACGTGAACCTCGGGCGGGCCCAGAACCTTTAGGGGACGCACACGGTAATTCCAAGAGCTTTCGTCAACTTAGTCGCAATCATTTTCAACTTGTCTGGGTGTTTTCGGGTAAGATACTGAAGGACGAAAGTGGTGTTGGAGGCGGATCTTGAGAGGGGAGTGTGGCTGTTGGTCTGAGCCTTTTGAGATCTCGAAGTTTCACGCCGCAACCAACCGGCTACCGTTGATTGCCGAATCGACCGAGCACGCTTCACCGACCATTAGAGGGGAGACGGGCAATGATGGCATATTGGTACTACGCAGAGGGGAAACGAACTTTGACAAAGCAAAAAAATGGCAGCGATCAAAGCTCTCTAAGCTGACCAGACGTCTAAAGATGGGTGGGAGAGGGAGATGCATGTATGTCCGAAACCTGTGCAAAAGGGGATCGAAAGCAAACGAAAGGAGACGAAAGAACAAGAGAGAGAGATGAACAAAACGGAAAGAACTAAAATGAAAAATTACTGATAAACAAGAAATAATAAGAAAAAAAAGATGGGTTGGTCGCGTTAGCAGCCCTCCTTGAGAGCCTAAGCGCCTTGAATTTTGAAATCACCAACAACAGGCGCCGCATAGTGATGTTTCGTCTCCCCGGCTGCCGCAACATCGGGAAGCTCGACATCTACCATCGTCTCGTCGGTGTTGCTCGCCGAGCTGCGACTCCTGTTGGAGATTGGCGAAACACTCCCACCCGTGGTTGCCCCAGCATCCACGTCAAGTCTAGAGGTATCCTTTGCTGCGAAGGCCTCCCTCATCTTCTCCTCTTGCACCTCTCGGAGGTGTTCGACGAAATCGACGAGGAACCTCGCTTGCTCGTAGGTCTCGATCGCCTTCATACTCCTCCGTCTCCTCAGCGTCAGCACGATCCTCTCCACCAGCTGGAACGACTCCCTTCTCAGCACACCGTGCGAGATCAAGGTCTTCCAAGAAATTATGGCGGGCATCGAAAGCGCCGAGCTATCCCACAGCGCTTGCAAGGAATCGCTGACAGGCCCGCACAACCCCATCTTGATGGTCCAGCAGGACGCGACCAAACCAGCCCTTCCAACACCTCCACGACAGTGAACGAGAACGTTGATTCCACGTAGAGTGTACCGCCGAATAACCCAATCCACTGCGCGGTCCAACTTGGCCACATCAAGCGGCGCAAACCCTTCCGGGGTCGGAACGCGCAAGACGTCGATGCCCAGCTGACCCGCGCACGCAGCGTACTCTGGCCAAGGAGCACCCAAGAACTCCAACTCCGTATTGTCGAGGCAGTTGATGATCAGACCCACACCCAACGAACGGATACGAGCCAGGTCTTGCGGCAACGACCGACAGATTGCTCCTCGTCCTTTGACTGGTCCGGAGAGACGAACCTTCTTGCCAGGGCAAGATGACAATAAAAGGTTGCCGATTTGCGGAACGTTGGGAGGTGGGCGAGATTCGGTTACTAGCTGGGTTGCCGGGGGTAGGAGGTGGACTGATAAAGATTGCTGTGCGGGTGATGGAGTGGCGGCAACGAGAGGATATGGCAATGCTGGGACTGGGGATTGTCCTGAAACCATCGCAGGCTGAGCGTCTGCAGGTTGAGGCGACCTCGAGTTGCTCATGGTGTAATGGACGGGAATCCTAGCCGGGGTGAACGGCTGGAGAGCTTCGGAGATCGCTGCTCGTATGTTCTGCTGCTGATCAGCGGCCCCACCGGGTAGTGAAGGTCCAGTCTGGGTAGGCGGAGGCATGTTGGTGAACGGCGGGATCGCGGTGAAGCTGGGTGCCTGCGTCGCGGGAAGTCGAAGTGGCGGAACATGTGAATTGGATGGCTGCTGAGGCTGACCCAAACAGGTATCCAAGCGCAGGTGTGGTGGTAAATTGAAAGAAGGCAACGTCTCGTAAGCGACATCATGATCATCATTTTCGTCACTGCTGAGTGATGGTGGCGCGGAATCTTGCTCCGCCAGCTCGGTTTCAAACACTGAAGGATTTACAGCCGCCAGGTACGCCGATATTTGAGTGATCAAATGTTGCGGCAATATGTACGAGATACTGCACAGAGGCGGACCCAGGTCAGCATTCAAGAGTTGCCTTTTACAAAGACGATTCCCCGTCCTAACGCAAAAAAGTGAATTCAAGACTTACTTGATGGGGTGAGTCTCCGAAGTCTTGGGTTTTGGCGGGGCAGGTACTTCGGAAACCACCGACGTGGTCTGGCCATTGGTCGGCGCGGCTTGTGGGGCTGAGGAGGTCACACGGACATCTGCGAACTTCCCAAAGACCGTTGGCGTGAACGGCGAAGGCTGTGGAGTCAGCGCAGACGAGATCGCCAAAGCAAGCGCTTCATTGAGTTGTGGGGAGGGAGGGGGATGAATGATGGGTTCTGACCGATGCCGCAGGAGTGCTGGTGGTGGCGGCACTGGAGGGTTAAAGCTCGCTAAATCGAACGCCGTCGCTGAAGTGGCGGGTCTCGGTTCGGGCGATTGGATGGCGCTATCGGTCTTCGGTGAGGACGCGTCTCTCCCACTGAGTCCCGCAAACATCGAAGTTTCCACTGCCGTGACTTGCACGCTACCATTTGCATGGTCGAGGACTTGCACCGTTGCGCTCGCTTCCGCAATCGCGGCTGTTGACTGGCTGCTGTGGATTGCAGGGTAGTAAAGTTGGGTGGCCATATTTAGCGTCTGTCTCTTCTGGAGTTCTTCCACATGAGCCGGTGCAGCGATCGAGAGCGGGATGTAAGGTGTGGGACAACCTGAGCGAGCAGAAGGAAAGTGTCAGAATTCGCATATCCCAAGCACTAATTGTCATCAAAGAGCCGAGATTAGAGAGGGTTTGGGGATTTAAAAAAGGAAGGGGCGACGAGGTCTCAAGACCAGTATTTCAAGTTAGACTGGAGTCGAGGCGGGACCAACTTTAGTTGGGAGAAGCAAAGGAGAAATAACGCACCACGTTCGCCGAACTTGATGACTGAGTAGCTGGACATGTGGTGCTGGCTGCAGAGGCCAGCGATAGCCTCCATGACTCTCAGCTCATTTGGGTGTATCTGCGCACCAAAGACCGTTGCTGGTGTTGAGGTGGTCGCAGGCGCTGGTGCCGAGTTCAGTCGCAAGACCGTGGGCCTTTGTGCCGCTGGATGGGCCTGCTGGGTAGGCTGATGCTGAGGAAGGGTCTGTGACCGGTGTTGGGGTGAAACTACGTGGAGATGAGGGGGTGAGGTGGAGACGGCCTGAGTAGCGATCATGGGGGACGAAGGATGAGCGAAAACAAAGCAAGAAGGATGCGATCCTTGGATTTTTTGTACGACGTCTTTTGAAGACGATGAAGAGAGGAAGAGAAAAGAGAGGGAAAGGAGAGGAAGAGGAGGAGATGTGTAAGAATGGGACAGCGAGTGGACAACGACGAAAGAGGAGAGCGACGAAAGCAAAAGGGAAACTCCAAGGAAGAATTCTGCACGTGACCCCAAGGCCTGCCCAAGCGACCGAAAAAACGTCTCAAGTCCACGCAAAGTCGGATTGCTCGCATATCTCCCAAAAGTGTACAGAAGTTGTATCATGTGCTGTAATTATCCACTAGTCATCTTCTATCGACAGGTCGAACGAAGCTCCACCGTTTACTAATCGCCCGACCTCAAGCCCAACGTCTTTTGCTGCGTCTTGAGCCTTTTCAGGTCTCGATACCGCTTGATAGCCTTCTCTCTCTCCTCCTCCATCATCCTCTTCTGCACAGCAGATACGGGCAGCTGTGACTCGGCCGACGCCTTTCCCGACTTGCCCGCTGCCGCGGCACCGCGAGGGAGCGCCGTTAGAGTTGGTGGAGCCTCCGCAACGTCGTTCACACTCCGCCGATCCACTCGTCTGTCGAATTCCGTCTTGCCCTTCCCTGCACTTGACTTTGCATCCGCTGATGTCGTCGCCGTGATCGGACCCCCGGCCGAGTTGTCTTGGGCGTCTTGCTTTGCTGCTTTTCGCTTTTTGCCGCCACCCCCTTTTGACGCCGTCTTGTACGCACTCTGCATCTTCCACTTGAACTCCTCTTCCACACGCCTGAATCACATACGCCGAAACCTCCAGCAATCAGCCAAAAACAATCCCCGACAGCAAATGCCTGGCACCGCCGTGATGGAGTACTTGTGTGCCTCACCGGTTAAAATCCCTCATCGACTCCCCCGGCTACAGACCCAAAGTTCCATAGACAAGCAAAACCATAAATCAGCGCTACTCCTCGGTGAATCACACACCGTTAAACTCACCTTGATCTTCACAGCTGTTGGTTGCTCGGCTTCCCCATCACCGGCTGAGCCTCTGCTCCGTTTAGGCGGCCGTACGCCTTCTTCCTCCTCCTCACGTTTCCTTTTCAGTTGCTTTAATTGCTCCCTCATCTTTTCCGCGTTCGTAATCCATCCCATTTTCTTCGACATGCTGTCGTGCTCTCCCTTCGTCGGAGGCCGATCATACCCCCTGACCGGAATGAAGATCCTTCAGTCCGTATGCTTATACAGCGGGCCAAGAGTCAATGGCGTACAGCTTATCACGCCTTTCCATCCTAGCCGAGTGTTTGAGGCGTTTGTGTGGCATGGCGATAATCACCAGTGGCGGTACGGTTCGAGGGCAGGAGATTTTTCAAGAGCCTTCCGTGGCGTGAGACCTCTCTTGGCCTACACAAGCTCTTGCCAACCAGGCTTGCGTCCCAAGCCCCCGCTGCACGCAAGTGAGACGAAAAAAGAAATGGAATTTCCGAAAACGACTGTGACAGCATCCTCTTGATACAAAAAAATGTTCCATGACCGGATCAAAACAGAAGAGAAGGAGGAGAGAAATATGGGAGATAACACAGCCAAAAAGGAACGAGGGATAAAAGGCCAATTGCAGCGATTGCTAGAACCGAGAGAAGAGAAGAAGAGAGGGCATAATTAGGGACTAAAAAGGCGAAGCAAAGAGGGTAATGGAATGGCTCGCAAAGAGCGAAAGGGGAATAATGAATGAAAATTAACCGAAAGCATGTGTGGTGGGTGTTGTTGCATCCAGTACATGGGTATCAGGAAGAGGGTATCGCCACTTTCGCTTCGGGACTCGAAGGTGAAAAGTAAATCAAGGGGGAGTGTGGAGGAGGAGACCGCTTAGAACACGTCGTCTCCGTAGGGGCAGTCCTCGGTGACGTGATCTCCCAGAACCTCACAGTTCTCGCACCAATGATCCAGGTCGTCGCTTGCCTCGGGCTCAGCGGCGGGAGCTGTTGAAGTAGCATCGGCAGCGGCTTGCTCGGGTGCACTGAATCCAACGATGTCGCAAGACGCGAGATCGTGACCATGCTGACCACACAGCTCGCAAGGATGGTCGTCGCCCTCGGTCTCGGAAGGGACGACAACGGACAACATGCTGCCTTGTGATGGTGGGCGAGGCGCGTCGGTGTTATGGCGCAGAGAATCGCCGCTAGCCTTTCGGGACCGTCGACGGGAAATCTTCTCGTTTAGCCGCTCAATCTCCCTCTCGAGATCATCCTGGAAAAGAGAAGATGGCGCTTAAAATAGGCTGGCACAAAAGTTGCTTCCTGCCTTACCTCGCGGTAAATCTTAGCCTCGACGAGTTGCTCGAGGTCAACGATATCTTTGTTTAGCTGAGAAGTACGATGAATCAATGATCCCACCAAGCGAATTAGTAATGAATATCGCCTTACGGAGTGAACCGCCTTGGTGTGCTCCTTCTCGACATCGTTGAGCCTCTTCTGCAGTTGTTCGACTTCGGTCTTCAAGCCTTTGATAACCGTAGCGGGATCTTCTTCATCAGAGTCCTTTGATGCGCTGTTGTTAGGGTCCTCGCCCGCCAAAGCCTTCTCTTCCTTTTCGATCACTTCTTCAAGTGTCTTCTCGAGGCTCTTCGTTGTCTAAATGAAACAAGTTTCGGGTCAGAGATACAGGCACGCTTTTGAACAACACCCTGCAGCGACCTACCTCCTTTAGATCCTCGATTTCAGCGAGATGAATCTTGATTTCACTTTCTAGAACCTTGATCTGCGAGCTGAGGCCCGAGTTTTCCTTGCGTAACTCGGCGTTGATATGCCTAAGGTCAGATGTCAGCACTTGGTATTCAAGGGATCTAAAAGGAAACAGACGTACTTCAGGCCCTTGACTTGGTCCTTCAGATTCTCCTCGGAATTCATATTCGTGGAGCGACTCGACGTCCTTGATGAAATCGAGTTCGCAGAATCTCGTCGGGGATCTCGGGGAGCTAAATCCTTGATGGATCCACCGGGCGACGCTCGGCTTGGTTCAGGCTCAGCGTGTCGGCTATCAAGGATAAGCTGCAACTCTTGGACCCGGTTGCGTTCCAACTGTAGCTTGGCAGCTTCTTCTTGCAGGGTCTTCTCCAGCTATAATCCAGACACGTGAGCGGTTCTTCCCAAGTTGCGGTCATAACAAAGAGTTCGCCGACTTACATCAGAGCGGTCAGCCTCGAGCGCACCAATCCTCGCTCTCAGCTCATCCGCGGTTTTGTTCACAACGACAAGCCGGTTGGACGCGATTTCCGCCTCGTCGAGAGCCTCCTTCTGTTCCGAACGAGCCTTGTCCGCTGCGACCTTAAGACCGTTGATTTCTTCTACGAGCTTCAACTTCTCATCGGATGCCTTCTTTGTGGCTTCCGCAACCCGTTCTGCGGCGCTTGATTCGGCGTCATCCTGAGTGCCTTCCAGGTTCTAAATGGGATATTCAAAGTCAGCGAGAATGCGCGGGCACAGAGAGAGCGAACGCTTACCGCAAGCTCAGTTCGGAGGGTCTCAATTTCTGCTCGAGCATTCTCGAGAGCAGCGTCATTTTCGCGGAACGCCTCTTCGACCTCGGCAACCTTGAGTCTAGCAGCGCTCTCTGCTTTCACCAACTGCTCTCCTTCCTTGCGGAGGGCCTCAAGCTCAGCCCGGAGACCAGACTCGGTCTCACGGAATCGAGTGATCCGGGAGTTCACAGCTTGCTCATCCTTCTCGGACATCATCCGCATATCCTCCATCTGGTCCTCGAGGGTGGATAGCTTTTGCTGCAAGTGGTTGACTTGTTCCTTGAGGGTCTCGTTCTCGATTTGAGTGGCAGCGTTGGCGTGACGGGCCAGAGTCGCTGGAGAGGGTGGACGCTCGATGTATTTCTGGAGCTTCGTCTCAAGGTCCTGGATCGTGTCCTCCATCACGTAGCGGCGATCTTCGTACTGAGCAACGCGTTCCTCGTACAGGGCAATCGTTTCCTACGGCGGGACCATGAGCAATCTTCAAGATAACAGATAACGCATCTCGCCTACCTGACCAGCAGTTCGAAGTTCATCTACTTGTATTAGCAGCTCCCTTCGCTCCTCATCAAAGTCGGCCGCAGCCCTCTTAATCCGAGACTCGAGCAACGCAATCTCGGCATCCTTGGCCTTAATCGCCGATACTGCCTCATCTTCCTTGCCAGCCTTCGCCTCCAGAGCCTCCTTCAACGTCTTGATGAGTGAATCCTTCTCCTCCACAGTTGCTGTGAGGTCCTTAAGCTTGACATCTGCTTCCCGAGCGGAGTCTTGCAGACCGTTGACTTGGGTCGTGAGTGACGTATTGGATTGGGTGAGCGAGTCGACCTTGGCCTGTTTGTCTTCGACAATCCTCTGAGCAGAGCTGGCCTCGTTACGGGCGGTGCTCAACTGAGAGAGCGCCGTGTCACGCTCTTCCTTGACGGCCTGCACCTGCTTGAGGGCGTCGCTAAGCTCGTTCTGCAAAGCCGTGTTGTCGGTTTGTTCAACAGTTGGTTGACTTGCGACAGCACTCTGAAGCAAGGAATTCTCCTTCTCGAGGGACTCGATCTGAGACTTCAATCTCTCCATCTGAAGCTGAAGAAGTTGCACGGTCGTCGTGGTACCGGAGCTGGGGAAGGACGAGGAGGTTGCCATGGTTGGCGAGCTGACGGCTGCCGGGCTTGACGGGCTCTTCTTTCCATCCATGAGCCGGGAGATCTGATCTTGGATGGCGCGGTTCTTCGCTTCAAACGTCTTCATATCGAAACCATTCCTTGAATCGGATCTCTGGGTCTCTCCGTCGACGTAGGTGTCGGTGCTGGTCTGGCTCAGAGTTGGGGTCAAGAGTTTATCCCTGGTCTGGCGAACGGGGGAACTTGGGGGAGGCATTAATGGTCGTCGGGTTGGGGATACGGGATCGTGCGGCGGATGCATGGCTGCAAGTGTTCCAGGAGGGGCGAAAGAGGGTAATTTCTTGGCAGGAGTGCCAGTTCCCACAGAGATTCGAGCGCGTCCAGGCGTTGGAAGACCATTGATTTTCGGTGCGCGAGGAGTTGTGTTGAGGTTGGGCCGAGTTGGACTCTCTGACAAGCCCTTGGACGTGGAGAGTTGCTTGGCGGTCATGCCGACGTACTTGCTAGCTCTCGAGCCGGGGGTTGGCATTGCCGGAACAGGCGTTTTTACGGAGGAGATTGATTTGCGAGCGACTGGTGTGACCGGAGCAGCTCTTCCGCGGGCGGAAGAAGGCGTCACACGACCAGATGGGGTTATGCGACCAGACGCGACCGAAACCGAGGCTCTTGACGACGCGACTGAAGGTGCCCGAGGAGGGAATGCTACAGTGGATAAAGATAGTTTGGAAGGCATCACAAAGACGCCGCACTGCGGGGCGCAGGTGAAATAGTGGACACTAACAGAAAAAAAAGATCAGAAACTTAGTGGCTTTGTGAAATGAACGGTGGCGAACGTACCCGGCGACACTGCCGTCATTTTTTCCTTTGCCTGCAAACCCAGGGAGGAGCTCGATACCAGCCCATGTACCCGCTTTTCCAGCGATCTCTCCGAGGAAACGAAGCGTTCCCTCCATTCCCAAGTTCTCCATCCGGACCGGGTCACCCACCTCCCATTGACCCCTTTGCATCCGCTCCCTGTCCGCAGCACTCTGGCCTAGCCTGCTCATAGATTCCGCCTCACTTTGGCGAGACTCTGGACGGTCGTACGAGACGTAAGAGGAGGCGGTGGAGGCTGTCGAGCTGCGGGGGGCAAATCTTGCGCTGGGCAAAGTTGGCGTTTTGGACCTCAGTCCATTCGCATAACCGTTTGGTTCCGTTGAAGTGGATGCCCTTGAAGTTGATCGGCCCAATGAAGGCCTTGATGATACTGATTTCCTCGCGACGATTGTAGACCCTCCGCCGAATCCAAAGACAGAGTCGGAGAGGGCTGGTGAAGCAAGGCCCGAATTCCCGTTTCGATAGGTTGATGGGTCGTTTGAGCGGATAGCGTCAGAGAGGGCTTTCATCTCGTCAGCAGTAGTTGATGTACTGCTGAACAGGTTGTTGGTCTCCAATCCCAGGTGTCCACTTGCGGAGGATCGGGGCCGCGATCCAGGCGTCGGGATGCCTGAATGCGAGATCTGTCGGCCAGGAGTTGGAAGCGCTGAGGGCCTCGTACGACCTGGGGTCGTGGCCGTGGACATCCTGAAGCGTTGCTCTAGTGTTTCGGTTGGTGTTTAGTGGAAAGTTGTGTTGTAGCGGGTATGATGTAGTTGGTGCGTCGAACTGAGGAGGTGAATGTTGGGTGTGGTTTAAATCCGGTTTGCGGCAGTCAAACGCGCGTCCACGATCGTCGGGTTTTGCTAGGTTTGTTCTGCGGATCGTTCTGTTGATAAACAAGTGTCAGATGGGGGGAAATGCTTGAAAACCAACGACGAAAACGCGCTTTTGAACCAGGGTATGTTAGTCGAAACGTAAATCGCTGCTGTTCAGGGTTCGTCCGATTGACCAGCGGCGACCGATGAACGCGGCGAGTGATGTATCGCGGCGACAAGGACGCGAGGTTTTTGCAGAGTCGATAGGTGGCGGGTTTCCAAGATGGCGATGGCGGGGACGAAAATGGTTGGAAGGAGGAAAAGGCGGATCTGTACCGAACGACGAGCGAGAAGGACGAACCGCGGTGGAACCGGACTCTCCGGTCTGATCCCGCCAGACGGTGCGTCCTTTTTTTTCGCGCTTCCCCAAGGGTGGGCGAGACCTTAGATAATTATTGCAACCCTTAATCATGGCTAAAACCGGCAACCGCCACAGCACCCAGCAACCAACCGCCGATGATCTGCAGGCGCATATATCCACATAGTGGCTGGTGGACCCACCAAAGAAAAAAACATGCAATACATGGAATGATGGCAAGGAGAGATGGACAAATATGCGATGGATATACGACAAAAAAATAACCGGGTTGCGATACACGATGGCAGGGTCGACATTTTTTACTTCTTCTTCGACACACCGACAGTCTTGCCACGACGACCTAGAGAGCAGGATCATCAGTACAAATTGCCACCACGTGAAAAGGATATCCGCAAAAGGGGCTCACCGGTCGTCTTCGTGTGTTGGCCACGGACCCTCAGTCCCCAGAAGTGTCGCAGACCACGGTGAGCCTTGATCTTCTTTAGCCGCTCCAAGTCGTCACGGAGCTTAGAGTCAAGATTGTTGGCAAGAATGTGCTGGTGTTTGCCGTCGCCAATATCCTTCTGTCGGTTAAGCAACCACTGTGGGATCTTGTATTGCAGAGGGTTCTGCATGATCGTGACGATCCGCTCAAGCTCATCCGAGTTGAGTTCTCCAGCACTAGCAAGAGCCCGGTCCTATATCAGAGAGAGAGCGCTCCCCATATGATTCCGTAAACGCACCGCTTCTTGAGATCGACGTCTGCCTTCTTGCAGACGATGTTCGAATAGCGGGGACCAACCCCACGAATCTCAGTCAACGCATATCTGGTAGGAGAGCCCGCCCAGTCAGTTCTCCTGTCCTGGCCGCCACTTTCATCAAGAACATCCTCACTGAATCTTGCGCTTTCCGTCAACGTTGGTGTTGAGCAGACGAAGAATGTGCTACATAACAACCTTGAATCAGACCAAATATCTTCATCGCGCCCAAAGAATCCTGCATACTTGGAACTGTTGATGTGCTTCTGGGACGACTAAGGACATGGCGGCAGCGTTGACGAGGGGTTTCCGGTTTCGGGCAGTCTGATCTTGGATTTTCGTTGATTACACCGTGCGAATGTGGCTCGACCGTCAGATGACAAACGCACTCCATCTAGGGGGAAAATTACGACGATCATTATATCGGAACGCTATCATAAAGTCGTAAAAAATACGCTTGAGGTGTCTAGAAGTCATGTTGTCTAAAATCTATCGCAATCTATTGTTCGTCCAACTCCTCTGGTCTTTCCAAGAAGAGGCCCTCGAAGTGTTCGACTGTTTGGCCGATAACACCGAAGGCATCTTGGACAGTCTTGCCTAGGAAGTCCAACTCGCGGATGACGCTCTCTGTTCAGAAGAGAATCGATACATCAGAGACAAGAACAGCTCAAGAACGGAACTGCGACGTACTCATCATGAGCGCGTAAGCGAAATACAGCAGATGATGAGACTGGGTGATCTCTCGCCGTTTGACCACATCAAGTTGGCGAATCGCATAAACAAGACGTTGCCTTGCCTTCTCAGCAGGAGGTAGGTAAGGGGGGAGGGCCCGCTTTAACCTGAAACTTGAAGCCAAGACGGAGAAATACAAGATCACACTGCCGACCTATGCGTACGATTAGTTTATGAACGCTTGTCAAACAGGCTATGCAATACCATTTCTCGCCGCTCCTTGTTAACAGGAATGATAAAGTCTCGCCGTACGGTCTGTTGAAATTAATTTAGTCCCAGGTTAGATTGATTCGGCTTATGCAGACTTACAGTGTACCTGTAGTTTGCAGGAAGATCAGCATACCAGTTACCTCCAAGGTCAGACACTTATCACTCACCATTCCTCTTTGGTCGTGACTTTGTAATCATAAATGCATCATCAGCTTCACAAGGTTAGCAAATCATGCAACACGGGCACCCACCGCATCGCATAGTATGGAGCTTGTCTAAGAGTACCTGGAGGCTCGTTAAAATTGTACGATAGAGGTGGATAGGGAAAGGGCCCTTGAGTCGAGGTTCATGCTGCGTCTGACTGAGCAGATTTTGCAACTTGATAATGCTGAGCTGCAAGTGAAGCTCCCTACGCCCCCAGAAGTATTAGCAGGAGTGGGGCGGCGGAAGGCAGCCTTACGCACATAGACATAAACTTGTGAACCGAGGCAGTGAGGTGGTCTACGGCCTTGCGGTGTCCATCTTCGTCGATTGCAGCAATGGCCGCAAGCTCTTGAGGTGGGACTGAGTACGTCTCCACAAGCTTCGTGTAGAGCCAGCCAAGGTTTAAGCAGAAGCTACGGAGGAATTCAGTCTTTCTCGACCTATATCAGATTCTGAGTGTCACTTACTCGCTCAACGAACTCATCAATTCTCTTCTCGCTTCGATTGGCCACCAATATCGACTGACGATATTTGCCCAAACCACCCCGACAGTGACAGCCGCTGCACGCCGGATGGCAACCATCAGTGGGTCCACGCCTCCACTCCCTCGAACATTATAGCTAGTTTGATGACAATATCAGCTTCAAGAATTGAAATAAAGATACCAAAACTCACCAGAAAAGTGCGGTGAGGTTATAAGCCAGCAAAACAAACCGAGCGCTGGTGGCGTATTGAGGTTTAGCGATGATGTAGTAGAAGCAAGGCATAGAGAAGAAGGCTCCGAAAACCGAGAGAACGTATGGATTGTACGAGAAAAGAGTGTATATCCCAGCAGCGGTCATCGCGCCCAAACTAAAACCACACGCCGTTAGCGGATCCAACATTGGGATCCAAACACTGACTTACATTGTACCTCCAATTCGATGGACGCTTAGGAAGTTGGTCTGCATAAGAACGTCAGTGACGGAGTCGAATTGCTTATCCCGTTGCGGGTTGCCCTCACCTGTCCAATTGTCGGTGACAGGACCACGAAGCAGGAAATGAGCGCCCATTCACCGCGGTACCTGAGGAAGTAAGGCCGAGTGGATTCGATGATCGCCGGCAATGCTAGAATGGCCTATCGCATGGTAAGTTAGCAATAGACAGCGATCTGAAGTAATGCAACACCCTTACGATAGCAAAACCAGATTTGATGGCATATTTCAAGTCTGTTTCCCGGAGCCTAGCGCCAAGTCTCCAGAATGAATGTTTTATTCTACCTGTGATCGACAAAACAGCGGGCGCAGGAGTTTGTATAGTGTTGGGTGCGTGTGGACGAATCTTGGGGAAGGCTGACTGCCTCTGCTGCTTGACCGGCAGGAGCGTGGCTGAGTAAGACCGCCGTCAACAGGCTTCGTCAATCTCAACTGGCAAATGTCTCCACAATCGACTCACATAGCTGTCGGGCGATAGACTTCCTAGGCGTGGCTTTTGTAACAGCGGGTTCTGAGCTCGGGAACCTTTCAGGATCACGAAGGAAGTCGTTGCCAGTACGCTTCACGCCGCTAAGAAGCCTAGTCAAAAACGACGGCTTGCGACGTAGGTAGTCCAATTCGGATTGTTTAATGGCCCCGATGACCTCAGTGAGGTGCGATAGTTCCCTTGCAAACTCTTGCAAGGTAAATATGAAACTATGAGGTGGAAGCGTCAATGTTAAGCAGGTGTTCGGCTAGCTTGTAACCTGAACAGACGCACAAGTAGACCAAAAATACACCTTCGTTCTCGTGAAGCGACACTGCTTGCCCGTTGCCGCCTTCTACCACTTTCTCCGACTCGTCCGCCTTCCTGAAGAACCGCAGAACGGCCTGATTCGAAGTTCTCTCGAAGGTGAAAAGAGCGCGCTCAATCCTTTTTGCGACTTCTTGAAACACTTGGGTGTAGGAACCTTCTGGTTGTCTTCGAGAGAAGCGGAACGCATCGCGCATAGATTTGAGGCTTGACGTGCAGACCCTCTGTGATGTTTCGTTAGCCTTGATCGTAGCCTTTCTCAGAATGCCTTACGGATAGCGCTTCTAACGGAGGGCCGACATCTTCGAGAAGCTCCTCGAACATAGCGAATGAAGGCTGGGGATCTTGTTCTTCGCTCATCGGAGACTTGCCATTCCCTACCCCGTTACCCTTTCCATTCGGCGAGGGACTATTCTCCAACTCCGATATTTCGTTTTGTAATCGGGTTCCGTCTCGCAAACCGTTAAGATGTTGAGCGATGCGAGTCATTCCTTCCACTGCTGCGTCATACAGTTCGTGTTCACTTCCTTGCAAATCTCTTGCGGCTGCTCGTACGCGGTAATCCGTCCATTCCGACTTAGCCTCTGACAAATTTCGTTTCAGAGACGTAAACGAAGCTTGATGCTCTTCCACTGCTCGAAGAATCTTGTCGAAGTTCGGCTTCTGAGATTCGTCCAGTAGGAACGCGCGAGTTGTCATGTCAAGGACAGTGGCAAAACTATCCAGGACCTTGGCCATATTCTGTCTGAAGTACCCGGGTTAACTGGGGAGGCCACGTCACGCTGTAGGGGGACTTACTCTAATTTTGTGGCAGCCGACTCACGCCAAAGGGCGAAACAGACGAGATTCGTAATCACACTCCCAAGCAAAACGATGAAAAGGACGTGAGCGAGGAGGCTAGCTCCACCCTCTCGTACCACCCTAAACGCCGTCAGTAAATATGGGTCTGGATGGATCCCCCTGACAACTTACACCAGGAACAAAATGATAGACGTCATGCTGCAAGCTAAACGTGGCGCATGGCGGTCAGAGTGCATAACAACAGGAGGGGGAGGGGAAACTTACCAGTATTAAAAGATGGGCGCTCCATCCATACTTTAGCCCATGCAACACCGGTCATCGCAAGACCAATACAAAGGAAGACCGAGGTGCCAGCGACGATCTCCAACCCTGGCTTTTCTTCGAAGAACCAGAAAAGCCCGAACGCGGCGAGGCATACTGCTGAAGAGAATAGGGCTGCCACTAGACAATAGATATCGGCTTCAAGCATGGAACCGATGGTCTTCGCGGGGTTAAAATATACACTGTATCGCAATCAATGCGTCAGTAAGAGCGTTGGGCATGCACGTTGGCAAGGACACTCACACGACAGTGGCCACCATATGTCCAGACGGCGATGGTCCTTCACTAGAGTTAAGAGGAACTAGATCAGAGACCAGGTCGGCCAATGCAGGGACATAGGTGAATAGAGAGCCGATGAAGTAGGCGATGGCGCATTTAAGAATGTTCTTTTGTAGGGGAGTAAGAGTTGGAAGCCGGGCAGTAGCCCTCTCATAGAACGATGGTGGGGCAAAAATGCCGCTCCGACGAACTGCAACAAGGGGAGTTAGTCATGTATCATCATCGTACTAAATCGGCGGATCCTTGCCTGTGGATGGGACGGTGCTCACGAAAGATTCATCGTCACTTTGATCCGAGTTGTACTCCAGGTGGACCGATACACGAGACTGTTCTGACGGTAGCTGAGGGGGTTCTTCGTAAACTGTGTTGCGTGGCGTGGGTCGAGGTGTTGGATCGGTGTCCTCCGCGACCGAAGCTAACCCAGATATTCTCGAGGGTTCCGATGGAATAGTCCGGGAGCTAGTCGAGCTAATCAGAGAAGGCCGACCAACTCTAGCCGGACTTGTTCTCAATTGAGAAGGGGAGGGAGTGTCACTTCCACGAAGCCCAGGAGTCCGGTCGTTTTCCAGGAGTTGACCGAACACTGTCCATTCTTCCCTTCGAGGCTCTGCTGTTGACAGCCAGGACGACCCTCCCTGGGGCGCACTGCTAAAGTAGTCGCGAATTGATCGACTCGGACTGACACTCCGAGCGATATTTCGTGAAAACGAGGCAGGAGACGAGCTGAGGGCGCCTTCGATGGGAATGTAGGTCGGAGCATGAGGATTTGACCGGCGTCGTGGTTGTGGGTTTGGCGTCCTTGGTACGTTCGCTGGACCGGCTGAGCCGTCTTGAGGAACGCTCATGCTATCTTCCGGGGAGGGGCAGTGGTGGAGTCTTGGTTGAACAGGAGGTCGCCGTTTGAAATCTGGGAACGCAGCACTCCGGCCAATTCACACGTGTGTCGGCACTGGTGCAGATAACCCCGTCCGAATCTCCGTCCGTCGGTCACATAACCCCGTCCGAGTCTCCGTCGCACCTTGGCTGCATTGCGCCATTCTGCCTCAGCATGACCCAACTGGAAAGGATGAATTTAACTATTTAAACTCTCGCGCGAGAGAAACGCCAGACCTCAGCAAGATGGCCACCAATATCACTTTCCACCCAGGTATGAATAGTGCCCCTTCATTAGATTCTCCGGAATTGACAGGATTGGTTAAAGGAGCCGTAAGCGCTTCCGAGAGAGCAACACTTCTTGGGCAAAAGGGAATCACGATATGGTTAACAGGTCTGTCCGCTAGTGGCAAGGTCAGTCATGATCACACGAGCCATTCGTTCGATGCCCCACTCACCTTTTTTCAGTCAACGATCGCCACCGCATTGGAGCAACACCTACTTCACCTTAAGCACTTTGCGTATCGCCTAGACGGAGACAACATTCGCTTTGGTCTCAATAAGGACCTAGGTTTCAGTGAAAAGGACCGCAACGAGAATATTCGCCGTATCGCTGAGGTGAGGTTGCTCCTTGCTAAGCTAGTTCCTTAGTGATTAACACCCAACCTTCAAGGTGTCCAAACTCTTCGCCGACGCTAGTGCTATTGCTATCACGTCTTTCATTTCTCCTTATGCAGCCGACAGGCAGTTCGCGCGAAGCATTCACGAGGCTTCGTCGATCCCCTTTGTTGAGGTCTTCGTCGACGCCCCCCTCTCTGTTGTAGAGCAGAGAGATCCCAAAGGTCTTTACAAGAAAGCACGAGCTGGCGAAATCAAAGGTCGGAATTTGCCCACAACTCGCGTACATTGCTAGTCTAACCTCCACTTATCCAGAATTCACCGGCATCTCGGCGCCTTACGAAGCCCCTGCTTCGCCAGAAATTCACATCCCGACAGGAGACCTGGACGTAACACAGAGTGTTGAGCTCATTGTGAAGTACCTTCACGACAAAGGGTTCATTTAAACAGTATTGAGGGTTGTGGTCGTACATTGTATTAATCTGAATGGACACTAAGATAACATTGCAAAGCACCTGGCTCTGCGTTAAACAGTAGAAAGCCCCTCCTGCATCACGCCTTCGTCGTAGTCATGCTCCTCAACGTCATAAGATTCGTCTGCAACGAGGGAATCACCTTCCATTCCGTCCTCCGCAAACATGCCGTCCTGTAGAGATGGTGGTACGCTGGTCGCCTCCAAAACACCGTTCAACCCTGTTTCGACCACAGTCAGCCATGTCCTGAGATCTTCAACCACTCGTGCTAGTTCGGTTTGAACATCATCTCCGGTAAGGAGAGCGGCGTAGTTCAACGGCTGAATGAGTGGCCCGTAGCCCATCGAAACTGATGTGGCGCTGGATATTGACGTCGACGCCGAAGCTGTGGAGTTTGAGCTTGTCTGTACACACGTATGCAAGGAGGAACATTGGTATTAGTAATTTTTCTGCGTGCCGTAGTAAAGCGCAATCACCAAGATACTGACGTTTGCGCCCGAACCGTCGGTTTGGGGGCTGTCCATATGACTTTGAGAAAACGAGCCGAAAGTTCTTGTCAGAGGCGAAATGCCACCAGAAGGTGAGGGTGGCGGCAACTCGCTTGCTCCAATGCTAGACAGATGAGGCGCGAAACCGAGCTACAGGAATCACGGGTCAGCGAACCGAACACCATAGGTGCGTGCTGTCTCTGGGCGTACATGTATACCATCGCGTAGAGCCACATTCCTTCCCAATGATAACCCAGTTTCCATGGATGCCTGGCGTTTGAGCTGAAGAGGGCGGGCGGGAGCCAGCCGCGTTCCATCTACATGGCTACCAAAAGCTTCGCTATCGCTCTGACTGCCAAACACACCAGCCGTTTGTGACCGACTCATGGGATGGCTTGATCCAAGCGGCTTGCCCAACCCTGAGGATGATGTCACATGTCCAGTCGTTCGAGGCGAGTCCATGGAACGACTTGCAGGGTGATGGAATGTGAGGGCTTTTGGAGGCGTCAAGCCCTCCTGCGGCTCACGACCCAGTCGGATCGGCGGCTCTTTGCCCGACGGCGTTCGTGGTCGTGTTGGAAGGGGGGCTGAGGGTCCAGCGGTATCGCGATCTCGAGCTGGAGTCGCAGATCGTGAAGGTGGCGGGAACTGAAAGTTCATCGGGGAGGCTCCTTTCCGTGCTCTAGATGCTGGTCTTGGACCTTCCTCCTCCCCACGCAATGCTAGGGCCTGCCTGTCGACTGATATTGATGGCATCCCTGAACCGACGTCCACAGGTGTCGCTATTGCTGAAGGTAATGGTGAAGGTATATGGGCCCCTGAAGGCGGTATGTTGATATCAGGGGGTATCCTGATTCCTCTACTTTTGGTAGCCGAAGGTGGAGTTGATGGAGACTTGGCCTCCCTAAACGGACTTGGACTACGCCGGGATGGGGCGTTGGCACTTCCATGAGGACTATGGTGCCCTCGTCTGGCAATCGGTGTGCGCGCTGTATTATCGTCCAATTCCGTTTTTGGTGCTGCGAGCCTGGGGAAGGCAAAATTTGGCGGCCGTGCCGTGTTCACATCGGAATCATCAAGAGTTTCCTTGGAACCCGCGCCTAACTGGAATGCATCATTGGAGGACATTGCTCCGGGATTCAAAAACGATGGGTTGACGGGAGCGCTTGCGGCGACCCCGACTGACGAGGCTTGGCCGTGATGTTGTCGAGAGCCTCCCATATTATTGCGAAGGAAGGAATCAGATAGCTGGGGTGGGTTAGATGAGTCCTCAAACAGCATTCGTAAGGACCGGGGTGCTTGGAAGTTGGTGGAAGGAAGGGAACCATCAGCCGAAAGCGCCGTCGGGGTCGGAGTCGGGTCTGTGAAAGAAGCGCCATCAGGTAGCTGCCGGATGGTATCAAACTCCCAATTAGCAGCGGTTTCGTCTTCCTCCCTGATGATTCGTCCATTTAGTACTACCCGACGGTTTCTGAGTTTGTGAATCGTACATTTCGCGGAGATCTTCGGCCCCGTCCGGGACGATACTCTCCCGGACGCCGCCTTGTTTGACCCAGCCCTCGTACCCGAACACGAGCTCCTTGAGAACATGAACAGGAGTCCTGCCAACAGCTTTTATCCATTTTGATTTGGCCAGCTCGTCGGCTGTTAAACGCTACCTCTGGAATCAATTTTTGAAGTTGGATCAAAAGGCAGAGGAGAGCTCACATCTTTGGGATCCTCCTTTAGGCACATACCCATGAAGGCCTTCATATCCACACTACCAACGTTCTCAGGTAGCCGAGGAGGCGGACCTTCTTTGATGAGAATGAATGCTCTCATAGGGAACTGATCCGAATGGGGAGGCGTCTTCATCATCATCTCGTAGATCGTCACTCCTAAACTCCATATATCGGCCTTAGTGTCATATAACGATGCAGAAATGACTTCAGGTGCCATCCAATACGGAGTGCCGACCATCGTTGCCCGTTTCGAATGGGTGGTCGCAAGGAGAGCGGAAACACCAAAGTCGCATAGGATGACCCGTCCTTCCGAGGTAATGAGTACATTAGCGGCTGCAACATCCCAGCGTCAGCATTCCATTCGTCCAGAGCTTGCGAGTGGTTGATACCTTTGATATCCCGGTGTATTACACCAGATTTGTTGAGGAACGACAACGCAACCAAGAGTTCCCGGACAATAACCACGGCATGCCGCTCCTCAAGGGCCCCTGATTTCGTGGCTTTCATCTACGCAAAGTTAACAAGGCGCTAGTATGAGAGGCAAGGATCGGCTTACTAAAGTTCTGACGCTACCACCGCTGGCGAAGTCCATGACAATCCAGACCCTAGCTCCCTCCAGCCAACTGCCATAGTACTGAGTGATGTTGTTCGCTTCCCCTCCCCTGAGCTGACTTAGTAGCGCAACTTCCTTCTGGATGGCTTCTACATCATCATCAGCGATATCCAAGTTGATTATCTTGAGGGCTACGACAGCGCCGGTCGCAATGTGGATTCCTCGGTGTACCGCGCCAAAGGCGCCCTTTCCGACCATCTCTCCTTTGTTGAAGAGCTGAGTTGGCGGGATCTGGCTTTGACCTGATAATGCATTGACGAGCGCCGTGGAAGAGACATTGGGAGCCATGGCATGAGGAGATGCGCCCGATTCCTGAAGTTAGAAGCCAGGCCGCATTGAAACTTCGCCGTCGAAGAGCCCGTGGCAACACAGCCACCACTCTCGCCCAGCACTTCTGGTTCGTCAAAGAATCCTCAATCACTGTCTACTTCTATTACGTCAGCTACAAAATTCTCCTGATGCGATCAGTGCCCATGGTGGTGCCGAACAGCGTTGCGCTTGACCCAAATACCAACGCTCTTTGCATGGCACTTGAACTCGCCCCAACCATCGTCATTGAGAGTTACTTCGCCTTGGTACCACCCTAGGAGGTCAACCCATTGCTCTCCTGCGTGTTCCTGGAGATAGCTTGGAGTAAGGCTAGGTGCCTGCCCACCGAAATGCTCGAAACTTACCTTGCCGATCTCCATCCACTTGGACCTGAGGGAGAGCCTTAGAACCGGTTCGCAGAATGGAAGAAAGAGTGACGGCTTACCCCTCTCCAGTTCCATTGCACAGAACGACTGCGCAGCCGTTAGGATGGTCTCTATCTCCCGTCCTAACCCATCCAACACAGTTGGGATGATCCCAGTAATCACGGATCTTGGCGCTTGTGTTCAGTACGACGGAGGATATGTAAATTGTTATGCTTTCGTGCCCACCTCTCCGTACGCGAACTCTCTTCTAGCTTTGATGATGTCTGCAAGCTGCGTAACCGGTTGTTGAGCCGGAGGATGATCGTTGTCACCGGCACGGCAGCCGTAAAGGTCACCGTAGAATACGCAACTGAAATGTCGAGATTACTGAGTAAAAATCCGTTGACCGTCAACACTCGATGGCGATCCTCTACTTACGGGTAGCCGTCGACACGAAGAAGGATGAGCGCGTACGCCAAAGGCTTGAACCACATCGCGACACAGCTTTCGAGTGCCTGGCCAACTTGCTGCTCGCAAAGGTCTTTTAAAAATAGCTTAGGTGGCATCAGATGGCAGTCTGCTTACGGTACTGGAGGCCGATATCGTCAGTAACGTGGTGGACCAGCAGCTTTCAGGAGGCACTTACTCATGATTATCTACTAGAGTCCTGTTGTAATGGGAGGGTGTAATCAGAAGTTGTGCAGAAAAGGAGTGGAATAAAAATAACATACACGGCATCAATCGGTCTGTTCTTAACAAGAGTCCCATCCCAGATGCTCCTTAGGTCATAACTTTCAGCCCTTTCGCTGGCATCCTTGAAGTTGTAGTGAAGCGGTCTGTGAAAAATCGAATTTAAACCCACGTTGAGAAATAGCACATCTTAGTCCCTCACGTGTCAAATACAGAGAACTGCTGACCAAATTTGCCCAAGTAGGCGCTCAGAGAGTCCAAGCTGCCAAAGTGACGGTGAGGGCGGGGTCGAGTGTCTCGGAGAGGCGTCGAATAGCGTACCTGTCTTTCCAGAACTCGCCAACACAGAACAAATCTTCCTTGTCCGCTTGTTCTCGTACATGCGCAACGAACTTGGTGATAAACGTCTCATCGATGTGCTGGAAGTCATGGTTGGTCGATCACAAACGCCCGGCCTGGCTAGGATATAAGCTGAAGTCCCACCTTAATAGCGTCGAAGCGGAATCCTACGTTCCCTGTCTCCCGAACGACCCAAGCTCCCCAATCCAATAAATCCTTCTCGACGTCGCCATGAGCATGATCAATGTCAGCGCCCACTAGCATTTGTACAACCCGTCGTCAGTCCTTTAGTCACAGTAGGGGGTAAGCCAAGCCCACACGCACTTAGGTAATCGTAGTTTCTATTCTCGATATCGACGGCCATAGCCCAACCCTTGTTGTCGCCAAGAATACGGAATATGCCATCCTTTTTGGCGTCTTCATCCCAGTCAACACCTGTAAAGTGATTGAAGTTCCATTTGAATGACGAGTACTGGTCCCGGCGTCCAGGGAAATCAAAAGCCGTCCAAGCCTACGAAACGATATAATCAGTCGATACGTCGTCGAAAACGCTAGACGGGTTGAAGAGAACGCACAGTGATGTCGTGGGGCTCTGAGAGCTCTTTCATTCTGTCGTCTTGGGCAACTTCAACAGCCTTGAATACTTCAGTTTTATCAGCTCCGAACTTGTGGTTGAGGACCGCATCCAGGTAACTGGAGCTTCTCGTCAGTAACGGTGACTTCCACCCGGCGAAAATGCGGGCAAGTACCCACCAGACAACTCCGTGGCGCCCAGCGTATTTGATCAAGTCCAGCAGCTCGTTCTTTGTGCCGTACTTTGTACCGATTTGAGACTTTTGATCAAACTCTCCCTGCGCGCGGAAGCAGGACGGGCGTCGGGCTTAGGTCAGTGCGCTTGACACGGTCAGGCGCTGAAGAACACTTGCCAGGTCCCATACGTCATAAATATCGTAGCCAACAGAGTTCTGGACATGCACGAATTAGCGAGTCTATCTGATGGTTACAGTGCCAGTTGAGTCACCTTGCTCGAAGCCTTGCACGGAGGAGGCAACCAGAGGGCGGTGATCCCCATGGCTTCCAGTTTGGGTATCTCCGATTTCAAATGCTTCCAATGCTTCCCATCACCTTCCACATACCTATCGGGCAAGGGAAAGGTCAGCATCGATGACAGACCGTTGATATCAAGTGCGCCGAATTCATGAGTACCATTCGAACGCCTGCATCATGGTATAATTGTGGGGCTTAGGACCATATCGCTTGTTTGCGCGGAAAGACATCACGGCGAGGAAAAAGAAAGGGTAAAAAGGACGAGATACGGGGAGAGGTCTGCTCTTTTTTCATGGCCCAGTGGTTTATATGCCCGTTCGTTATCGTCCTTCCAGTCGAGACCAACCCCCGCATCAACGTCACAGGCACACACGAAGAGTTGGGTGGCAGTCAAACGCCGTCCATCCCCTAACCCTTCCTCTCCAAGGCACTCGCTGGCAACATAAACGTGCCCCTCATTACCCGTGGGCCAATGAGTACATAAGAGTCTATTGGAAGATTACGAGAGAACTGTCATCAGCGGCGAATATACGAGAAGCCAGATTCTGCAGTAAAATGCTCCGCAAGCACTGATATGAAAGCCCGCTCTCTTATTGCAATCAACTAGAAGTTGAAGGAGCCAACCGTAGAGATGTCGACAACAATCCTCCTGCGCCTGTAAATTCTCAGCCTACGGAAAGACGCGTCCGCGACCTTTTCCGCAAACTCCTCGAGCCGAGAAGAAGACTGAGTGAGCGACACAGTAAGATATATATCAATTAGCAACTAGCGCCATATACTAAAGATGAACTCGACCAAGAGGGGCATGGGCCCGCAACGGTCGAAGGTGCTTTCGGAGCTAGGTAAAATTGGCGAACGACAGAAGTTTGCAATCATCCTCACCATCTGAATTGAGAGAATTATGGTATTTCCGAAATTTTCCATGGCTGTAGACCCAACGGGTCAGAATTGGTCGTGGCGATGAGCTCTATGGTCGTGATGTCGAGTCGTGCTGGATGCGAATCGCCCAAACCGAGCTCACGACCTTACGTCAGGCCCCTTGTGTCTATCAAAACCATTGTATTCCGCACACCAAAATCACAGCCACCTATGGTTTATTAAAAGGATTGTATCGTATTCTTTTTTTGTTTTACAGTAAACACGAGCGATCTAAAGCTAGCACCGAGGCCCATCTCCGTGACCAACTATTCGAATCCAACAGCTGGCAACCTGGACTTCCAAGCTCCTCTTTGTTGCGTGCAGAGGCTGTATATGTCTTAGGTCCGAAATGTCAGTCCATTTTTTCATGCACCCTCGCCAGAAGACCGTTCAACACTCTGGTATATTGGCACGTGAACTACTCGGCAATACAACAGCATCCGAACGAACAACAGATGGGACATCTAGAGGCATGTCACGGTTGATGAAAGAAAAGCAATCACGAACGCAAAAAAAGGGGGGGGCGTAAAACGAAGAGGGGCGTAGAAGTGAGGGCAGCATAAGGCATAGAAATCAAAACCTAGATAATGAAAGAATAGGCGCGCTACACGCGGAGGGTATTTGGTGCAAGAACAGACGCCGCAGTTGGTCTGCGTGGAGGTCGCGCTCTAGAGATACGAAGCGAAGTGTTTCTAAATCGTTTGGAAGTAAAGTCAGCAAAACTGCCACGGCCCGGCTTTAGCAAGTCGTCAGCTAACCTTGTGAGGGTCCCTTGTGCTTCCGTCTCCCGATTCTCCTTTGCCGTCGCACTCGAGTTGCTGACGCCATGAGATTTGGTAGCGCTCTTGTTGCCGAGCACCTCACTGATCTTCTTTCCGAAAGCCCACTCGTTCACGCTCTTCGTGTTGGTTTTGTCCACCGGCTTCCCAATGCGTCTCCCTAGAACATTGCGCTTGGCATCCGCTTCGATGACTGAGCAGAGCGAGGGAGCTGGATGGGTGTTCTCTTGCGGCACCGAATCAGTCGCGGATTGGAAGTTGACTGAGGACGAGGATAGGGTCGCCGGTGAGGGGGAAACAGACAACTCGGTGGTCGAAGAAGAAAGCGGGTTTGGGAAGGGTGAGATACAATTGATTGCACTTTCGACGCTGGGGGTTCTTCCATGCCTTCGGAATGGTTGACCTGAAATTGTTTTGGCGGGGCCGCGAGGATACGGTGAGGGACGACTGTTCGCTCGTGATCGGGGTTTGCGGACACAAAGCTCTAGCGGAAGAGGGTTGAACATTTTCTGCGAGTGTTCGAGCAACGCCTGAATCCCTGCTGGGTTGCGGGGCGGATCAAATGCTGTAAGAGCAGAGTGAGCTACTGGTCCAAGGAAGTGGTTCGTATCACGTACTGGCAAGAGCAAACCGCGAGAAGTCAGTATCGAGCCACATGTTCTGCGATTCCTGGACGGTTTCACGGGCTTCAGTCTGTAGGGAATAGAACCGGCGGAGCATGACACCGAATTCGCTCTCCCAATCGATGCTCTCTCTCCAGCTGCTACGTCGACTTTGGGTGTCCCAGATAACGATAGAGGGCTCTGGGATGGACTCGAATGTCGGAGCTCGAGGTGAACCACTTTCACTGGTAACCTCTTCAGCAATAGACTCGATCACGGAAATCCTCGACATTTCCGACATGTGAGAGCGTCGGCGGTGTCCCTTGCCTTGGGGACGAAGGCGATCTGGGTTGAAAGATGGAGGAGCGGAGCTCTCCAGAAGCATTTTCAGTTTCTCGACGTCGATGCTGGACTGGGAGCCATCAACAGAGCTGGCATAGGACAATGGTGGCGTCGGTGGAGAAGCTGGTCGGAACACGACTGGCTCAGATTGATTTATTGATCCATTCAGATCAACCCAGGATGGATTAGCCGAGGCCGATAGGAATTGATCAAGGATCTGGACATTTTCTAACAACATAATGGGGGTTAGAAATCAGAGGGACAGGTCACAATATGTGGAGGCGGCCTGCTCACCCTGAGTGGACACAGGTTCTGCTTCTCTGCTCTTCTCGCTCTCATCAAAGCTGAAAGGACTAAATGACATATTTCCTTGGCTGATGATTGCTTCTTCTTGGGCGTCGGTAGAAGACATCGAGATTCCAGATAATTGAGAGGACTGCAGGGAATCTTCGTTCCGCGCCTTCCAGGCAGCACGTCGCTTCTTTTCAGCACGAACGCAAGGTGAACTGTTGACAGCGCTACCCAAAGATGCACGGGGAACCTTGGTGTGATCTCCGCCGAGCATGGAAATCATAGTGTCGTCTTCTCGGGAAGAGTCGCACTCGCTCGCCATGCTGAACATTGACAGAGGTCTGAATTGCGGTTTCACGCCTGCAGCAAAGAAGCTTTGCGAAGCAGAAACGCCGGACTCGTCGTACCCAAAGACGGAAGGGGAGGAGATCGAAGAGGTGTTGCTACCGGTCTTGTCGAAAATAGAATCCACAGAGAAGCGTACCGACCGGGAATCTGCCGAATCGATGGATCTCCTCAAGTTCTGGCAATTGTCCTCGCGACCGAATTCCATGCATGGCGAACTTTGGGCTGGGGACCCAGCAATGGAGTAGAGCGGACCCGATTCGAACATCTTGTCACCAAGGCCTGGTCGACTTAAACGCCTGAACGAAAATTCGCTGAGGATGCTATCGCGAGCTGGGTCGTGTCGATCTTTCGCCCACGACGTCCGGCTCCCTTGCATGCCTTGTGAACCATGTCCCCAAGCGAATGAGCTGGTACTCATAATTGAATCCGGTCGAGGTTGCTGACGGAAGGAAAGAGGACGGGTAGACTTGGAACGGGACGACATGATGGAATCATCACCACGCTGACCTCGGGCAGCAAGCTTGCTGCTATCGAAGTAGAAGCTGGAGCGGTCCGAGTCGATGGAGTATCTGGGATTGCAACCGCGAGCCATCTCGACCGACTGACTGTAGTCCATGGTCACGTCGTAACCGAAAGGGTTCCTGACACCGGAGTTGAGCACTGCACCGTAACTCGATATGCTTGGTATTGAGGCGACTGTTTGGTTCTGGCGCCGTTCGCTGTTTTCTGCCGAAGATTCATCTCCGGAGGCCTCCAAGTCCGAGGTGGGGTGACTGTAGTTGAAAGGATCGGGTGCTCCTGGGTTCACCACTGAGCCGAAGGAAGCAGTCGTCGCGGCTGAGAATGTGCGCTCTCGCATGTTCTGGAATCGTTTGTAAGCTCGTGCTTGCGCTATCCGTGTATGACGCTTGGACACATCCGATTCGATAGTGGTGGAATGTGGACGAGGCTTGCTAGGATGATTTACGGACTGATTGAGGCTCGTCAATGCAGCCATCGAAGCATCGAGACTTTCGCTGAGAGATGAAGCCCGAACATGATCCACTTTGCGCCCAACCGGTTTTGCGGGTGCTTTGGACTTCTTTGGTGAATCGCTTGGGAGAACCAGGGAGAGGTCGAGATTTGCGATTGCGTACATTGTCGAGTCGGGATTGGGTGCCAGTGGCAGGTCGTCTGAGGAAGCTTGCTTCTGGGAGTCGATGTCCGCCTACATGATCAAAGTGGGTCAGAAGGTTGGAACTGCACAAAGTTTCGACATCTAGAACAGTACCTTATCTTGGTGGGTAATTTGTCTCAAGAAATCCAACGACGGGAGAGGAGGCATCTCCTGAGCTGCTCGAGTTCCGGTTGATTGAGAAGGCGGCTTCCACGTATTCGCCAATTGCTCCACAAAGCTCTGACGAGATCCACCTTCGTTGAGCCGGTTCAACTCTTTCGTGAAGTCGAATGATGAGCGACCGGTGTGATCCGTGATGTCTTCGTCTGAAGCTGATAGGCTGTCTTCCTCGTCCAAAGTATCCAGACTGGTGCTGTGATCGTGAAGTGCGGAAGTGCTTAGGCGATTGAGGTTCTCGCTTGCTGGCTTCGATGCTGAGGAACGTGGGATAGCGGATCCGGCCTTGATCTCGTCGGTATGGTGGGCAACGCTGAGGCTAGAACTGGATGACACCTTGGCAAGTGAAGGCTGAGCCGGAAGGGGAATGGCTGGCACGCTGGTCGGCGGGATTGAGGCTACGGAGGACTTGTTGCCTGTCTGGCTGGGTCGTCGCAAAAGGGACTCGATATGAGCACTCGACATGAGAGCGGAAGCGCTTCCAGGAATGGAAAGGTCGCAGAACAAGTTGGCTTCCGTGGATCCGAGGCTGGTATCTTCAGAGTTGCTCGACAAAAGTTCCTGCAGCTCCTCGGGAATATCCGAATCATCTGCCTCGCCATGGGTTTCTTCCACCCTAGAATTGTCGAGACGGCCGGGGCCGAACGCGGTAAGAGAGACATCTCCGACTGCACCATGGGTGTTTGTGCTGCCTTTGCTTGGTCCAAAGGCGCTCAGCATTGTACCAGTTGACCCTTTCCCAAATGACCGGTCGTGAAGCGACAACATCGTACCGGTTGAAGCCTTCCCAAGACTTGTAAGCAAAGATCCGCCGCTCTGCTTCCGGCCACGGTTCTTCAAAGGAGAATCGAAGATAGAATCGGATCCATCCATCGTAGCGGTGGTTGTAGATGATCTACGAGAGGACGTGATGTACTCTGTGGGACTCTGCTCAATCGGGAGTTCCGGTCGAGCGATTCTCCTGCCGAAGGTGGAGTTTCCGGTGCTGAGGGGGGCAGTTGGCATAAGCGGTGGTTGAGGAAGATGAGCGGTCGAGACATTGCGGCCTTTGAGGGGGCTCCAGCTCCATTGCTTGGTTGCTTCTTGTAGTGCTGAGACAGGGCTATCACCAGTTGTGAAGGCCCGAGGTCGTCGAGGTGTGGCGTTCTTCACGGGAGTGGCCTCGGGAGTGCCAGCAAGGTCAAGATGGTTGATGAGATCGCCCAGTTCCGACGTTGCCGCGTTAACCATAGAGATGGCCACTGATTGATTAACAAGGTAAGCGCAATGACGGGGTCATAGTGATCGTTCCACCTACCAGCTCCCTCTTCATCACTAACGACGCCTTGACGTTTCTCGACCTCCCACGAGCTGAGAAGGTGATCCGACGCTGGGCGGCGTTTCGGCTTCAGCCTCCTCTGAGGTGTCACATCCTGCTGCCTGGCCTTCGATATCGAGCCTCCGTAGGTGACGGTTACATTCCGCGTGAGCGTCCTGGGCTGGAAGGTTGGGATCGACGGGCGGGTTATTTGAGGATTCGTAATCGTGTCCAAGCCTGATGATGAGAGCTCATCCTCTTCTTCCTGGATCGGGGCGGGAGACGCCGGAATGGTGTGAAGCGTATTGTAAGTTCGGATGCGTTCCTCCAGTCGATCCCGCGCGTTGGCGGCATGGGCGTCCTGAGTCGGCGTCTGTGTAGGTTCACTGCCCGAGCTATGACGCGATCCAGCAGACTCTACGGAACCCTTCGAAACTCTTGAAGAGCGGCGAGATCTGGAGCCGGATGAGGAAGCCATACTCGCTGCGAGATCAAACAGGCCAGCCAATGAACCACGCTTTCGAGCAGTTTTGTTCGTCAGTGAATCGGCTGCCGGCTTTGCGTTCAGGTTTCCTTGAGACGACTTGGATGAAAGGGCGGAGACTAAAGAAAAAAGTCAGACAAACCAGTCAATATGAATGAACCGAATTCACTCACAAAGGCTCAGACGTCCTCCGCTTCCAGCAGAACTGATCCGGCGGCTTGCATCCCTTGAACCTGGCATAGCGCCATATCCTGAGTCGTTCGATGAGTTGGTACCAGACGAGATGGCTGTGATGTTCGAGGCCGTGGATAGGGTTCTGCGCGTAGATCCGGATCGTCTTCCCTTCTGAATCCTCATCGTCCCAAAGGTTTCTACTGAAGGTCTTGGAGGCGCTTCAACTTCTGAGCTAGGCGGGCGAACCGAAATCGAAGTGGACATCCGTTCCCGCACTGACGCGGAGACGATGGGTCTGTCGACAGTCACACCGACCGCAGGCATATTAGGGCTCTTGGTGGCAGTGGAGGAGCTAGCCTCGGTAGGTGAAGGTGCACCAGCAACCCAAGACTCTTGTGACGAACTTGAATGTCGACGCTCATGACCTGCAAAGACATCGATGCCCATTCCCTTCAAAGTCATCCTTGAATGCCTCTTCTTCACTTTAGTCTCCTTCTCTTTGTTCTCCTTCTCATCATCCTCGGGACCAACAAAGAGCCTCGCCATGCTCCGAACGCTTCGCATCGCCCGAATGGCCAAGCTGTCCGAGTTGTACGTCGGCGTGTCGGCAGTGGGGGAGACTGGGGAGTCGTCGCCACGCTTGGCGAGAACGCTTGGAGAAGCAGGGCGCCTGATGGGGGTCTGATCTGGGTCCGGTTCAAACCGAGTCATGGCGACGGGAGATTCAATTGGGTGAAGGATTGCAGCTGCATCCGCCGAGAAGGTTCGGTAGTGGTGCTTGTTGGAAGGGCCGCTTGGGATGCGAACGGAAACAGGCCGAGCGGAAACAGGCCGGGGCAAGGTGTCCGACAGCGTTGTGATGGACGTGAGAGGAGCCGAGACTGAGCGAATAGTTGGCGGGATAGAAGGAGCCGGGTCTTTCTCGATTGGGCGAGGAGTAAGGCTTGGCGGATGGTCGTCCAAGGATGGTGTACGGTACTCGTACTCAACAGGGCCGGCCGACGACGCGAAGGAAGAGAGGTTGCGAATAGCTGGTGGAGCCGGCTCTGGAGCTGTTAGGTGCGAATATATTAGATCGGATGTCCATGATAGACAGATGAGGCGTTCTTACATTTGGCTCGACGTCCTCCAAATACCTCTTTGACGCTGTTCTCCTTACGACCACGACTCAAGCCAATACTCCACTTCCATTTATCCTTGTCTTTGGCATCAACATTCTCCTTATCCGGCGACGATCCGGTGCTCAGACGAAGAGTAGAAGATTTCGATTTGAGGATATTGCTGAGCCTGCTCAACGAGCCCTTCTCCTTGAGAGTGGGCGTGGGTGCGCGAGTTGAGGTGGCGGAAATAGGAGTATTGACCTCTTTGTCCTTGGTCTGGCCATTGGTTTTGTCGCCGAGGGCCCACCCAAGGTCGAGAGCGAGACGGGACTTCTTTTTCTTCACCAAGACAGGCGTGTCCTGCGAGTTCGGCTCGTCGGCATATACACGAAGTGTATTCCCTTTCTGTGTCCGGATTGTTCCGGTAGACCGAACCGACGTGGTAGTCCTAACACTTGAAGCCCCGATCGAGGAATGCCTTGAATGCCCGACGGTCTTGGAAGAACCATCCTCTGTCTTGACGGGAAGGATAGCAACTGGCTCAGGCTTGGGCTGAGGTTGAGCATGAACCGGAGCGGCCACTGGAGGGGCTATCCTGCGAGCGGACGCAAATTGATGGGGGTTGCCGACCGTTCTCGGAGGCGGTGGAGGAGGCACGACACTCCACTCCGAGGGAGGCTGATACGAGTTTTCATCGTTCAACGGGCGTCGCAGGGACTTGGCCGCAGGTCGAGAGGCTGAGATCGTGGAACTACCTAGGGTCGAAGGCGTTGGTTGATTGGATTGCTGGAGTGGCTTCTTGGGCACTAGTACTCGTTTCGAGCCGCCCTTTTTACTCGGAAGCAGCGGAGGAGCCAGGGAGCCTTCCGAGGTGGTGGTGGATGTCGAGGTAATGGAAAGGATGGAATCATCACCAGTTAAGGGAGCGAAGTCGAGGGCGGGGATAGTCGGTGGTTGACGCGGAGTTGCGGTTTCAGCGGCACGTGAGGCGAACATGGCTTAGGACTGCGGTGGTTGCGAGCCAAGCACCGGCGAAGGGGAGCGTGCACGAAGAGATCCGAGGAGGGCCATATTGGTTTGTTAGAGGCGGGGCGGAGCAGATGCGTCAGTGATCGAGTGAGACACCACATGTGAGGCGATTGAACACTCACCTTGAAAGACGTTTAAAATGGCACAAGCGATAGCAAGCAGGAGAGCAGAAAAGGTCCGAAGATACAAGAAAATGACGGGGCGTGTGTCGTTTGGTTGAATGCGTGTTGAGTCGTTTCGTTTTCAGTGAGAGTTGCGTTGATTTCGTAATATGGGAGTGGGTATCGTTGGAGGGACTTGAAAGGACCGGCGTAGAGACCGAAACACTTCGCACAACCAGGCGGGGAGTGATGTTCGATTCTAGAGTGCCGATGTTGATGGCGGGGGTGTGTTGGATTGAAGAGTTGGGTCGCGTGGCGATGTCTGCCGCGGTTTGAAAGGGTTGTGTTGAGAAAGCTTGAGAGCGTGTCGAACCTCGAGAGGTCGTGCGGCGCGTGTATTAGGCTGTCGTTGGGATCCGGGATGCTGGCTGGACGACGGCGAAGGTGGTGAACAAGGCGATGAGACGATGGCGAATGACAATAATTGCAATTCGAACCAGGCACTCACCGTTAGAGAGATGGAGAAAATTGAACTTATCTGAAACTTCCCCCGTCTGCTACTACTGCTGCTACTTCTTCTTCTTCCACTGTCTTGAGGATAGACGAAGGAGAGTCGTCGTCGGTGGGATGGAGGGAGAGAGAAATGGGATGGGACTAGGCTGTGAACGGAAAGAGTTCGAACCTCGCTCCCAGGTCAACAAACCAGGACCTCTCAGCACGTGACCCAAATTAAAACGCGTCACGCTGCAACAACCCGCGTCCCGAATCCGGCACGCTTCACCATCGATTGATTATCATGGCCGATATCTCCCCCCCCTCCATTGGCCAAAAGATAACCGGAACAAAGCGCCCGCGGCAAGGTGTGACCCGATCCCGTCGGGATCCTTTCCTCTAATCCCCTGAGCAGTCCAGTGGACATAGCGATTCGGACACCGACGATGATTGTGGCCCTTCTAGAGTCCATGCTTGTACTCTTAAATGCCATGTGCTTGTTCTATAAGATATGGCTACCTTTCGGCGTGGGCTACCCAGAACCGTATTCTGTAGTGTATACTGAGAGCCAGGAGGTTGGATGACAGAAATACAATTGGTAAAAGATGACGAAAAACAGGGTAGTCAGGTGGGCGCTAAAAGCAAACTAATTCCACTTACAAGGCCCATAATCTGTCGAGTCGGTTATGGGGACTATGCTAAAAACTCTATTCTTAGTCGGGATCTTTTCCTCTGATTGCCCGAGCAGTTTGGCGGACACAGCGATTCGGACACCGACGACCATTGTAGCCCTTGTGAGGTCCATGCCTGCACTCTTAAATGACATGTGCTTATTCTACTATGCTATAGACTCTATTATTGCGGGGTATCCGGGGAACCCCAGTTCGTTCGTCCTACGGCTCCGGAATGGACGACTTCGCTAACTAATTTCAGGAATAGTGAACCGAAATACAGAAAAAATACATCGGAGACGGCATTTTTGTTAACCCGGTCTGCTTCTCGTATCCCGCATCACGGCAATAACCTTTGGGATGCCTCCTCATGGGCGCCTCGCCAACCACCATCCCAGCCGTCCATAACGCCAGACATTCGCGCCCTCTAATCTATATAAACGAGAAGATTTCCCAACAATAAGATACGAGCAACAACTCTTCTAACTCTCTATATCTAGTAGCTATGAGTTTGTCTATTGCAGAGAAGGAAGCACTTACCGCCTCTCGCCTCGAAACCGTCCACAAACGGCTCGAAGACGCCCCACGTGGAACGAAATTGGTAGAGGCTACTGATCTGTCGCCGTCTGTATTGGCGCGACACTCACGCATCTTGTGTTTAGGCAGGCAAAGTTTGTATCATCACGGGTGCTAATTCTCTGAGAGGCATCGGGTACGTCGAACACCCACGCTGGTTAGCCCAGGAACGCGAGACTGAGCAATTTCATCCACGCACATAGATATGCGAGTGTAATTGCGTTTGCTAGAGAAGGCATGCATTACTAACACACCTCAGCTGCGTACAACTAATATTTTTTCTTCTTGAACCGACCACAGGGGCATCCCACCTTTATCTTCTAGACCCGTTCGACAACAACTCGGCGGAAATAAAGGGATCTCTTGAAAAGAAATATCCCGACGTAAAGGTGCGAGTGGTATTTTACTGCCCTCGTGTAGACTAACATATGCATGGACTCGACTCGCGCAGGTGACAATTGTCAAAGGAGACGCCTCTGACGAGACGGTCGTCTCGTCTCTTTGCCAGAAGGTCCTCGATGAAACGGGTCGTCTCGACGTTTATTACGCCAACGGAGCGATCTGTACCTGGAAGCCTCTCGCAGCCACATCGTTCGAGGATTTCCTGAGTACAATCAAGATTAACGCTGGCTCGTAAGTACAATCAATATTTGATACTCCCGCCGTCTATTCACCCAGCCTCCAACCCGCAAGAGCCTTCCTGGCGCTGAAGTATGGATCTCGAGCCATGACAGTCACCTCGCCTGAAAAGCTGGATAGCAGTGGTAGCATCATCTTTACCGCGTCCCTTGCTGGGATGAGGGGCAACGGAGGATCGGTTGACTGTACGCCTTCTAGATTAACATGAGCCCTCGCATGAGGACATCCAGCTGATGCTCTACCGTCCATCAGACAGCGCCTCCAAAGCAGCGTAAGCTTCTATCTCTTAAATGCCACCGCTTTGCTCGCGCTCAATCGCTCCTCTCACAGAATCAACAGCATCGCAATGACAGGAGCTGCTCAGCTCGCAGGCCAGAACATTCGCGTCAACAGCATCTGCCCGGGAATAATTGACGTGCGTGTCTCTTGCAGGGCTCATGCTATCATGTATGCTTACCATTTTATCTACAGACTAACATGGTGGCAGGCGTGTTTGATGCATTCGAGGCCGAAGGAATAAGAAACCAGCTCGGCTGGGCCGCTCCCATTCAGAGGCACGCGCTGCCCGGAGAGGTTAGATTCGGAGCATGGGATGAATGCATCAGTGCTGACCGACAAATTTATCTCTCTTCCCGCGATACAGATTGCTACGACCGCACTATTTTTGGCATCTGGTATGACGACTCGTAAAAGGCTTAAGATTTTCGCGCGCTGACTACTAATCTCGCACGCCAGACGACTCCAGCTATGTCAACGGGCAAAATTTCGTTGTCGATGGCGGTAATAATTTCATGTGCCTGTTTTAGTTCAGTGACTGATTACTTTCCTGCCTTTCTCCGTGCGTCTGTAGGACTCGGCGGAGCGCTTCCGGCTGTGGATGAACCCCTTCGGAAGATGGCGCAGTCGCAGTAAGATCGATAGCTCAGCGTGTAGCTGTATTCCATATATTATCAATTGAAGACATTTGGGCCCTGATAAGACACTGCTGCGCTTCTATGGCTGGTGTTTGCAAATGGGCGATCCCTCATGCCGTATAGCTCTCACCTTAGCAGAGCTTCGTGCCCGGCTTCTGTTCCGCCCATCCACAAACAGGCGATGCACATAATATTGGTATACGTGCCTCTGGCTCCACGTCTGGAGCTGTTTTCCTGGAAGCTATTGGCCCCCGCAGATCGCACGTAAGCTTCTTCAAGTTACCGGAATCCCAAAAATGGCGTTGACGAAGGAGCCTGGTAATGGTTCCGGTACAAGTGCACGCGCTATGTTAAGCAATAGATACGCCCATTCTCTTACAACGACTCTTTCTGTTGCAGCAAAGAAAGCCCTTACGGCTGCTCGACTAGAAGCTGTTCGCAGACGATCGAGTGGCTGAAGCTTCTCGCGGCGGCATCAAGCTGGTAAGGCTCACGATATGCAGTAACTTCAGTAACACCCACCTCCGTGGTCCTTTTATCCTCAGCTCATTGGTTAGTTAGGCAAAGTTGGTATCATAACTCGAACAAATTCCCCTGCGAGGAATCGGGTAAGAGGCTTGGGTTACCTGCCAGGTCAAACATGAGAGCTGACGCCATGGCGCTAGTTATGCCAACGCAAGGGCATTCGCCAAAGAAAGTACGAATTATATTATCTTAGAGTCTCTTGGTTATCAGAAGGAATGGGTTTACCAAACGTCCCTTACGGGTTGGGTCATTCGAGGCGCTGCTCGTTTAGATCTACTCGACCCTTTCAACGACAGCTCTACCGAAGTTGAAACATCACTGAGGAAGTCATATCCCGACGTGAACGTCCATCATTTCACCCTCCAAGAATGTGGAAGATAAGTACTGATTGAACACTTCAAACCCTCAGGTAACCATTGTCGAAGCAGATTCTCTCCGACGATAGAGTCGTATCCTCTCTGTGCGATAGTCTCAGACGAAGAAGGCCGGCTGAATATGTCCGAACTCGCAGTCTCGATACGTCTGCCTTATATCGCATTGATCATCTTAGCGTATATACACCATGTCCTGATATATCCTCAGTCGAGTGGGGGAAGCTCTACATAACATGCAAAATTGCAGAACGAATTCAAATGGTTGAATCAAGCACCGCAGATCGACAACTCCTTCATCTCTTGTAACACCCCCTCCACTTGGGCATCGAGCTGACCAGCAGCGTAGTCCTCCCGGACCGACTCGGAGAAGTATCTACAGGGCGTCGGCAAAGGCGCAACGTTAGCGTGCCGCTAACTATTCGGCGGATGAGGAGGTCACATACCTCTGAACGCCACCGAGCTTCTCGTACCCTTCTTCCGCAAACTTCACTTGCATCCGAATCATCGCTTCAAAGCTGGGATCGAAGTACGGTATCCGAAGGTCAAGGAGTTGAGGGAGTTCGGCGATAAGTTGGTCGTTCAGCATGTCGAAGATCTCCTTCGCTTCGTCGTTTTCTTGTTGCGCCTGTCATCGAAACTGGAGCATGAGATGGTTGTTCCAAGATACGTGGCGTCGTCACGAACCTTCGGCATCTTGGTAGGATCTTCCGACGGCCTATCAATGAGCTTGCGCAATCGACTTCGGGCAGAGTCGTAGTCCAACATCTTTTTCTCTCGTTTGGCGATCGTTTCGTTGACCATCGGGAATAACGAGCACATCTTGCCCACAGGCTCCAGAACTGTGGTACGGTAAGGTTCATCCTGTGTTACGAGGATTCCATATCCAGAAGGCGCATCCCGAGTATATAATATGAGTATCGAAAAGCGGACTGCGGAGGCTTAGGATGTGTAAACGCACGAATTCCCGGGTAATGGCCGAGTCCAAGTCTTCTACGGACCGCTTGTATGCGTGTCCAGCCATCGCACCGTCGGAGTTACGGTCTGCAGCACCGTAAAATGTATCGATCGTGGCTGCTAATCTTGCCTGGGCCGCTGTCATAGCTGATTGGTGGTGTCAGTTCTCTTTCAAGTCATGCTTCCAGGAAACGGATGGACGTACATCGCATTGCTTCCAGATAGGCTTTAGTCTCCTTTTGTAATGCGACAGTCTCTTTCTCGAATCTACGTCGGACCGGGGGTGGATAAGGGGAGGCGCGCGGAAACGGTGTGTTAGCAGCGCGGTCTCCGAGCGGTATGGAAACCACCAGCCAACAAAAGGGACGATTGAACAGACGTACTGCTTATACCGGGCCTCCTCGTCAGCAAATTCACGATCTACTGTTCGCTCTATCTGACCGGTCTTTTGCATCAACTATTGAAACGGAAGCCAGGGTCCCAGGCCTGTGTCAATCTGGAGTCGCAAGCTGATGGGACTTGAGTGAGCCTACAGTTGTACCGGCACGGTCAACGGCTTTCTTGAATCTGCGTCGACATAATATGTGTTCGTTAGCGATGAGCCCAGTGGTTGAGGTTCAGTTCAGATGGGGTGACGCCATATGAGAGAGGGGCACGTACCCTGACCTATAAACGCACAGGATAAGCTCCAGCCCGGAAGACTAATTAGGAAAACGTGCTCACCAGCTCATTTTGTGGGACTTTAATCAATAGGAATGCGGGACACGGGTTGTAAAAGATTGTGAACGGTGGTCTAAGCCGTAATTGGGAGGTGGACTGCGTGAACGGCGGGAATGGGAAAGAAGTCGCCGTGTGGGAGAGCGGAGACTTGCCTCGCCTGCAATAGCCTAAGTTTTACCCCATTCTGTCTCGCTAGGATCACCCATGTGCAACGGGAAATGCTAACCCACAAGGAAAACGTAAATTGCGTTCGGGCGGTACGGTAGACCTCCTCGTGTTATGCTTCTATAGGATTCACGCACCCTCTTCTTGGAATTCGACGAAACCAAGACCGGGGTCTCGGCTAACACAAGGAGGCTCCTCTAGGAACGACATCTCAACCAAGAGAACCCGCCTCGTCCTAAGTAGACGAAGTCAACAACGGCTCGATCGACGACCTGGGCGGTCTCAACGCATGGCCGTTCTGCCACCAGAAACGGCTTCCGGATATTGTTCTTTCAAGGTCTCAACCGCCGCTGTAGGCCGCTCTAAGTGGGCGGAAGCAGGGAGTAGAAACCCCAATAAATTAATAAACTATAGGCTACTAGCGCGTTCCGGAAAGGTACGAAGGGCATTTGGGACTGCGGAGGTGAGGTGATGGAATGGTGAAGCAGCAAGAATGGAGGAAGAACGTTGCTTGAAGGTCGTTGAGCCCGAGCACGAGGCAAAAAGAACTTCAAGCTGGGTGATCTCATGGTTGGAGTCGGTCAAGTGCTTTGCGGGTTGACGAGATCTAACGAAGGAGATTGAGTTCGGGGGTGGTATGGTGTAGTGGATGGTGGTGGAATGAGTGAGCAGCTCGTGTTGGTAGAGGACTTCCTACTCCGCAAGCGGTCTTCGTTGGTCAGGCACCAGTGGGTGAACCACAAGGAAGAGCAGTGACGAGGTAGTGAAGAAGAGAAGTGCAGGTGGCGAAGCGGAAGGGTAAGCTAGAGAGCAAGCACTGAAGGAGCGAAGGGCAAGCGAATACGATGTTGAAGACTAGGAGAGAGAGAGTAGTTGCGTATATACGTGGTTGCTCGTGCGTACGTACAACGAAGATCATTTCCAAGTCTTTACGGAAAGTATCTCAACCCTGTTTAGTGCTGAAGGGTGTAGCTTGATGCTCGGCGGAGCGAATCAAACCAAGCCAGATCTTGCTTGTTCGCGGACTTGGTCCTATAAGAATCTTTGCCCTGCATACGGGAGTGTGAACGAAAGGCAAGCAAGTGTGTGTGCAGGATATTGAACAAGCCGTGCCTTGTAAAGTCTAGCTGGAGGTCGCTGGTACGGAGATGGGACCTGGCTTAACAGTGCATAAGCTGCTTCAGGTCTACTGAGAGCAGGCACAAGGCAGCCCGCGATCCAGCACTATTTGAAGGATTGGGTGTAGAGCATAGCTTTGCCTTTTTGGGAAGCAACCGCGTGCTCAGACGAGGTGCAGAGCCAGGCTCTCCTTTGAGTAACGTCCTTCCTACGGGGGATGGGGCTGGGCCAATCCACCGAGATGTTGTGGTGTCACGTGAAGCACGCAACACGCGACGTCATTGATTTTCTTGGACGCGTCGATCCGTGGCACATTCATTCAACGCCACAACGCGTCAAAGGCAAAAGCTACCGTCATCACAGGGCTTGGGTTTCTGTGATAGGGCTGACGACGTGAAGGGGGCTTCTGTGCGAAGCCAGTGCCTTTCACTTCCGCCAGTTCGATGCTCCGCCGCTTCCCACTCCTCCGTATCCTGGCCAACAACGCAGATCATAAACGACGCGCCATGACGTCAACCATTCATTCCACTTCCACATATAAACGCTTCCCCTCACGTCTTGCTGGCCAATCATCCTCCCAACACTTTCCATCACTCTGAACTTTAAAAAAATGTCTAGCTCCGAACAACAACCCATCCAAGTTAACCCCGGTCAGCCAGTACAGGCTGCCTTCAACAAAGTCCTCGGCGGCACCACCTTCCAACAAAAAGACGTCGTCAACCTGAGCGGTCGTACTGCGGTCGTAACCGGTGGCACCGCAGGCATCGGCTACGAAGTCGCTAAAACGCTGGCGCTCGCCGGTGCTCGCGTCGTTCTCTTGTCTCGAAAACAAGAACACGGAGAGGAGGCCATCAGCACCATCAAGACTCTCGCAGCCGAAGATCCGAATAACACCGTCGACATCGACGCCGAGGTATATCATTACCGGTCCCGAAATAATGCAAATTCTGACCTGACCGTCCCTCTCATAGTTCATACCATGTGACTTCGGGAGCCTCGCAAACGTAAAGGAAGTAGCCGACAAAATCCGAGAGAAGGAGCCAAGGATCGACATGGTGCGTCTCCCATTTTTCTCTTTTCTATTCAATAATCTGATTCGTGGCATGGTAGTTGATTAACGATGCTGGCATCGGTGTCAACGCCTACGGGCTCGACGCCGACGGAATCGAACGAATCTTCGGAGTAAGCAATTTAACCCATGCGGCTTCATGTGCCCCGGTTCACTGACGCGACACCATCTCTGTCTCAGGTCAATGTGCTTGGTCATTTCCTCTTCATCAACCGTCTTCTTCCTCTGATGCGCAAGACTGCCTCCGAACCCAACACCCCACCGCCGCGAATCGTCTCTTTGTCTAGCAGCCTCCACCAGCTTGCTCCTTCATCGGCTCAATTCAAGTCCCTCGAGGAGATCAACAACCCCGACCTTCGCCAAGACCAATACTACGACCGCTCCAAGCTCGCCATCATCCTGTACATCAAGGCGCTCGTCGAACACGCGATCAAGCCCTTCCCCGAAAAGATCTGGGCGTTCTCGACTCACCCCGGCGCAGGTAGGGCCAGGCACTCTCTCAGCGGTCGTACGACAATCTTGTACTCAACCTTGCTTTCGCAGTGAAAACGGAGATCCAAGACCAGCCGAGAGAGGCGTTCGGTTACCTTCCTGGATTGGCGCTTAAATACCTCCAGATGCCGTTTATGCGGTCCCCTCAAGGAGGCAGCCTCAGCACCCTCTGGGCGGCAGTCGCTCCAGACGTTCAGGACAAGGAAAAATATGGTGACATGAACGGCGCGTACATCACAGACCCCGGCAAAGTTGGCGGCGAGACGAGCCAAGCTGACGATATGCAATTGGCCGAGAACGTGTGGTCGCTGTGCGAGAACTTGATCAAGGGGAAGCTAGGTTCCGATGCGTTGTATTCATGGGGAGATAAGGCATAGTGGGTGCCCGTTCCGTGTTGTGCTTGTATCGTAAAAGTTGTAAATTTATAATTGCACTGTTGGTCGGCCATACGGTTGGGTGAAAATGGCTAACCGAATACAGAATGCATCAAGCCACAGAGCATTTATTACTATCAATCTGAAAGGGAGTATTGTTCGCAAACACCGCTTTTGTCGTCTCCGCTGCTCCTTTCGCGTACCGGCGAGCGGCCCGAATCTTGGTAAACCAAGCACCGATTCGCCCCTAGTGACTTCATAGGGGGTACTGATAGCGCCGCTCGAGTTTTCCTTGTTAGAACTTAGTAATGACGCCATAATAACCGCACACCGTCCTTTCTTCGACCTCGCTGGGATAAGATCGATTTGCATCTGTGGCTACTTTATCTCTTAATCGGCTTGCGTGAGCCATGAAGCGCTCTCTTTTCCGGCTTGGTTCAAGGCGTGGTTGAGGTGTGCGGGTGGCTAGTTCTTCTTTAGCGCTGGCGTCATCGCCATTTCCCGTGAAGCGCCTAAGTTGTGCATAATGCGGGCAATTGAAAGGAGCGTCCGAGTCAACGCGTCCAAACGACTGCAGTAGACCTGATGAGGCTCGCCAGATGGTCCACGGCAACCGAGCGAACCTCTCGGTGGTCTTGCGCATGCTGTGAAGCGAAGCGAAGAGTGTTGGGGCTCGGACTCGAAGTTTAGACCGTGCGGCGTGGCGTGACGTAAACTGCCATCGGTCATCGGACCACGTGGCCTGGCCTCCGCACCGTTCGTGCGTGCAACAGTATTCGTTGCGGTGGTGGTGGAATCCTTGGAGGATTATTCTTTTCCCTCTCACCGCTCTGCTCGTCCATTGGCAGATCAAACCATCCCACAATGATACGCCGATACAAGAAAATTTATATTGTACAACCCCAGCTCAACCAGGACGAATTCAACGATGATATCGAAAGGCTCGTGGGTCTTTCTGACTCGGAGAAGACAACCGAGTTCTGGAAACGCTACGACCGCCAAGCAGACACGTACGATAACAAGATGACCGAGGACCTCAGCGAGAACCTCGATGTACTATTAGTCTTCGTGAGTTCGCTTACTAAGTTGGCGTCAGAGGTTGAGATACAGAGTTTGGCTTTCGGAGCTAACCACGCTATGGAATGTAGGCAGCTTTATTCTCGGCAATCAACACAGCGTTCATCTCGCTCACAATGCAGGGCCTTTCCTCTGATCCGCTGGGTGAGACCAACGCGCTCCTCCGCCTTCTGGTTATGAGGGCGGACAACAACACCCTTCTACCCGCCGACCTCTCTCCCCCATTTACTCCCTCCTCCAACTCCGTCATTGTCAATTGTTTACTTTACGCCAGTTTGAACTGCAGTTTGCTTGCTGCAATGGGCGCAATGATGGCAAAAGAGTGGCTGCAGAGCTTTGACCGAACCGGCCAGACTGGGCCATTAGAGGAACAGGGTAAATTCCGGCAACGCAAGTTCAACGGAGTCCAGCAATGGCATTTGGAACCGATCATCCGATCCCTCCCCAATATCCTTCTGTTGTCAGTCATCCTCTTCTTTGCAGGGATGTGCTTGTACCTTGTCCCTATCAACAGGGTGGTTGCAGGTGTTGTAATTGCATTTTCTGGTGGTGGCACCGCCTTGTGTGGTGTAGCTATAGTCGCAGGTGCTATCTTTCCTCTCTGTCCTTATCAATCTGCGGCATCCCGTGCATTGCAGCATATGGGGTTTTTGTTTTCTCTTCAGTGGTGGAAGCGTCTAGTGAGGGCTGTTGTCAACCTTGTAGTTCAAACACCACTGGACCTTGTTCAAAGGATTCATGATGCCATGCACCGCTATCGAAGCATTACCTCCGCAATCATGCGATCCATGCCTACAACAACCTTTTCAACCACACCTGGAAATGCTGTTATCCCCAAGCAGGCCGAGGTTGCACAGGCAGCTGGTTGGCTCCTTGGAACAACCTCAAATCATGCAGACCAGATAGCTGCAGCCCAATTCATATGCACATTGGATAGAACCGCGTATATTTTTGCATTTGAGGATGCAGAAACTCGGCGACGCCTTATGTTCTCAACTCATGAAGCATTTGACGTCTGGTATTCACAACCAAGTGAAGGTAGCCAACGGGCAGCAGAGCGTTTGGGAATGGTATTATGCCATGTCCTCCTCCAATCCTACAACAATGCTTCTAGGCAGGGAGACCTAACCAATTCTCCACTCTATCGGTCAACAAGCTTTGGGGGAACCTTTTTGCAAGCATTTGAGTTTGCCTCAACCAAATACTCATGTGACAAGTTTGCAGACAAGGAAATGATTCTTCACATTGCCTTTCTGTTAGCAATCATAAGCAAGGGTTCAAACATGTCAAAGTATCAATGGGCTGGGCTGTCACAATTTTTCTTGACTGGAAACACACCGCATTTGGTTGATGCACTTCTGGGCCTGTGGGCAAAGGTTTTCAGCAATACAAACAATGCTGATCATCATTCTTTCAATCAGTCTAACTCATTTGAGGAACTTGTGGACAAAGGAGATGAGAAGTGAGTGTGATATTATTCAGCTTTGTGGAGTGCATGTTCAACATGGCTAATGGGTTTGATTTGCAGAGGTATCCTTGCCCAAAATCTATCAAATGCTGTAATCTGTTGCGCAAGAGTTTTGTCATCAGTTCAGGGGAATCTGCAATCTGAACTACACATGTGTTATGCTGTGTGCTTGCAACGAATGGCACAACTCTCTGCTCAATTATTGTCCAGTGATCTGGCCAAAGTGATTGACAGTGTTGCAGGGTTTATACAATCACATGTCAGCCCATTGCTACGATTGTCATCAACCCCTGGGGAGTCCAGCTTGCAATTGGTCAGAGTCTCAATTCAGGCTGTGCTGGCATTGCATGTTTTCATTGGTAATAAACCCCAAGTGAAGTGGATCCCTGTTTCCCAAGGTACAATGATTGAACAATTTCAAATTGATGACCTAATCCATGCTGCTGTTCAAAGTTTTATGAGCCCCAAGTTATTGGGGATGCTACCACAAGCACTAGCCAGAGCCCGAGCCCAGGTGTGGGTACAGGCAGAGGATGGGTGGGGACAGGTGCAGGAGCAGGTGCAGGAGCAGGTGCGGGAGCAGGTGCGGGAGCAGGTGAGGTGGGAGCAGGTGTGGGAGCAGGTGCGGTGGGAGCGGGGGGTGCCGGTGGAGGAGGTGGTGGCGGACACGGTGGCGGGTGTGGTGGTGGACGTGGCGGCAGACGTGGTGGCAGTGATGGACGCAGTGGTGGACACGGTGGCGGACGCGGTGGCGGGGGCGGCAAGGTCCGCGGCGAGGTCCACAGCGAGGTCTGCAGCAAGGTCCGCGGCGTGGGTCGCAGCGAGGGACGCAACGAGGTTCACGGCGACGGTCTCGGGGTGGTCCGGGGTGAGGTCCGCGGCGTGGTTTGTGGCGTGGTCCGCGGCGAGGTCTGCGGCATGGTCCGCGGCGAGGTCCGCGGTGAGGTCGGCGTGGTCCGGGGCGAGGGACGCGGCGTGGTCCGGGGCATTGGACGCGGCGAGGGACGCGGCGTTGGACGCGGCGTTGGATGCGGCGATGGATGCGGCGTTGGATGCGGCGTTGGATGCGGCGTTGGATGCGGCGTTGAACAAGGCATTGAAAGGCGTAATTGTGGCACCAGGGAATGACGGGGTTGTTTGTCTCCATCTTCGAGAGGCAGAGTCATCCATTTTAAGATTACTGCTGTGGGTGTGGAAGAGGGCATCACCGGATCACTTGGAGAAGTACAGGAGTTTTGTTGCAAGCTGTCAACTTTGGGCTCCTTTGGAGATGAGAGTTGCCTTCTCAATTCATGGTATACAGTCGCGCCACATCAATGGAGAATTGCTCCCCTTCAATGACCATGACAAGCTCACATCCGATGACTTGAACGGGATCATTGAATTTGCGGAGGACCTTCAAAAGGATCGGGAAAAGTCTGCGTTTATCGCCCGCAACGCCGATGTAGGAATCAATCGCCTATATGTTCATTTTGATCGACGGGTTGACTGGAATTATGACCTTTATGACCTTCAAGGACAACGCACATGGTGTCCTTGGTCAATGGGAAAGGGAATAGGGATGATCTGGTAGCTTTAAGTGTTGACTTGACTCTTGTATATATGGAACGTAGCAACATACACACGACATGTGTAAATTCCTGTTTTATTCGAGTTCGCCTGTTTTGGTACTTTTGCTTCCTTCTTGCCGTCACCCGTGTCGCCAAAATCTTAACTCATCATCCGGAACCCAATGAATGGTGCGGATAATCCTCTACTACTAAATACTTTACCATGTCGGATAACCGACTCCTCCGAGTGTTCTTTCCACCTCGATTACTCCGCTTGAATTGTGGGAGAGTTTCAAATCGCTGACACAGATCTACCCAGCGTTGAGCGTAAGATATAGGTAGGATAGAACGGCAAAAGAGCTCATGGTCCCAGGTCGGCGAGTCCGGTTGAAACCCCCGAACGAACGCGATGTACATAAGCAGATGAAACTATTTGGTCACCATCATCCGACCCGACAAAGAATATAAGAGAAAACAGAAAAAAATCAAGCGAGTGTAGACAAGCAGAACCAGTTTATAGATAGGTGAAATGAGGCGTGGAACTTGTTACAACGGTAATCCCTCCAGACAGATACGATGTGAACGACTATGGATCCTGTCGTGGCTCGTACATTGGCGGTGGTAGGTCATCGAATGTTTCAGGCGCTGGCGGAGGGGCACCGCCTTTGACTGGTCGTTCCGGTTGAAGAGCCTGAAGAGCCTGAGAAGGCTGGGGCGGGTGATGCATCATGCTCGCGACCCTGGCTGCGATCCGCTCCACTTCCGACTCTGGCAAACCACTCAATCCCATCATGCCAGGATGATGTCCTGGTCCCGGATTCTGGACCGTGTAGCTCGACGTCGAGCTAAGAGGTAAACCGGAAGAGTACGTCCGGATTGGCGATGACCCCGATGACTGAGAGGAGCTGTGGATGACGGATGGAGCAGCCGCACCGGGCGGATAGTGGGTCGCGGGCGAATCGGTGTGGGGTGCCAGGTTCGCCGCGAGGTGAGCATCGGGATTCCATGGCGCTGCCGTCGGGTTGGGCCCAGGTACCGCGCTCATCGAACGTCTGCCCTCGGAGGGAACCCCGTCGTGGCTCAGCCTTCCGTAGCCAGACGCCCCGACAGGCGAGTAGATGGAGCTTTGACGAGGAGGGTCGAGCTCCGGTCGGGTTTCGACGGCTGCAGCCTTTTCTTTCTTTTCTCGTCGGACGCAGAACCAGATGACGAACCCGATGATGACTAGACCGATAACTCCGGCAGCGATACCTCCTCCGATGGCCCCGGCGTTGACCTTGCTGGAACCGGACTGTGTAGGCGTTGCGCTGGCTGTGGTCGACGATACGGTTCCCGACGTTGGTCGGACAGAAGATGTGGTAAGCGTATCGCCAACATCTAGTTAGGTGAACCTGAAATAAGGGGTTAGGCAGGGTCGTCATCATATGGGTAGCAGTTGAGCACTGACTGGAGGTACTGGTATTCGAAAAAGGGACTTTCAGTCGCGTTGACTGGAGAGGGTCCGGAAAGGGTGGCCATCAGACTATGGGTGGTATTTTCGAGCCCTCCTTTGCCAAACAGTAATACGCCACATCGAAAGGGCGGAGCGCTGTAACGATCGAAGGTTTTTGTGACGCCGTCCAAGTTGAAGGTAGCAATTCCTCCTTCGAGCGAGGTTGTGCCCACTACACGGACGCCAGTCCCTACGACCGTTCGACAATGACAATCAAGTCAGCAATGCGCCAACCCGTGCCAAGACGAACCAAGAGGGCATCTACCCGCTGCCACCTCTCCGTTTACAGAGCGTTTGGGGAAAGCTGCACGAGAAGCTTGTCGACGGCCAATGGCGCGGATCAGCTACAACTTGTAGCTGATTAGTTGGAGAATTGAGCGAGGTCGAACGCACAGATATCTTGTGCCACCACAGTTGTTAAACGGCTCCCAGCTATCTGCTCCCTGTGTGAGATAGGGGAAGACAAGTGGTCAAGACGATGCCGGTCTGCGATGAGAAGCCGATGGGGGGTGTTCAGGAGAAGCGCTTACCCTGGAGGAATTTTGGCCCACATAAAAAATTGAGCATCAAGGTAAATAAGATATACTGCCCAGCGAGTATCATCGTGTCTCTGTGAAGACTTACCCAGAGTAGCTGCTGAGATGTGAAGCAAGGAGGGGGGGAGGTCAGTGAGATTCCGCGTGCCAGAGAGAAAAAAGTGGCAGTCCGAGATTGTACTCACGCAACAGTCGTGGCGTTGTTTTGGACGGTGATGTTATGCGCTGCATATGATGTCGACGCTACGGCAAGCAGGCAAGCCGCGAGTCGCAGGAGCATTTTGGAGGGGCTTTGTCGACAGGAGGGAGAAGAAGAGATTGAGAACAAGTCGGGCGTCGAGTGGTTCCAAGTTCCAGCGACAGCTCCGTCGGGACCCTGGACCCCTACGAGCCAAACATCGTCGCCCAGGGCAGTGCTCGGCCTTCCTCGCGATGGTCCCGACATACAATACCAATTCATCACGGCACAGCACAATTTATATACGAATATCTAATACTCAGACATCTTCGAGGATGGAATGCAGTATCATCTGAATCGTCTGCTCCACCAATACCATTCCATCCTCTCGCCGTTCAATCCTCCTGCTGCCCTCTCTCTCGTCATCAGCGGAATACTCTTCCTCGGTTTTCCCTCGCCCGATAGGCTTCCGCGTTTCAGAAGTGATTTCACCAACTGCAGTCGTATAAAGGCTCTGCATACATTACCGGAGCCTCTCTTTGGCACGCTTGATTCCACCTATCTCCCGTGCTCGGCTAGGAACACGCAAGGAGCGCCCACCAGGTCTGCGTCGTGGGCTGCATATCTGTTTGTCAGAATTCCTCTCCATCATTCTTTAGGGCAAGGGTCCGGGCGAAAGAAGAGGGGGCGATGCCTTACCAAGAATGACTGTTCTCGGCGCGTCGGTCGGTCCAAGGTGGAGTGGGAATCTTGGCGGAGGACAACAATTTATTTGGAAAGAGCATTGCTTCGACCTTAGTCACGGGCTTGGATATGGCCCCAAAGTCTAGGCGAACTCTCCCTTTCGGTACTTACTTCCCGACGAGGATGGGCCTGGGTCAATCCACCGAGATGTTGTGGTGTCATGTGAAGCAGACGGCGTACGATATTAATCTTGTTGGACCCGTCGATCCCTGGCAGATTCATTCAATGCCGCAACGCGTCAAAGACAAACGAACTTCATTTCAGGGTGTCGGTTTCTGTGATTTGGCTTTGACCCCGTACAGTCTCTTCCCTGCGAAGCCACGCCCTTCTCTTCCGCTGGTTCGATTGTCCGCGACTTGCCCCTCCTCCGTCTGCTGGCCAACACGGTAGACCAATAACGACGCGCCACGACGTCAACCATTCATTCCACTTCCACATACTATAAACGCTTCTCCTCACATCTTACTTCCTACATCTACCCGTACTCCAAACCTTTCCATCACGCTGAGCTTGGAAAAATGTTTAGCTCGGAGCAACAACCGTTAACCCCAGTCAGCCAATACAGGCAGCCTTCAACAATGTCCTCAGCGGCACCACCTTAAAAAGGCGTCGTCAACTTGAATGGTTGTCCTGTAGTCGTGAACGGTGGAACCGCAGGCATCGGCTACGAAGTCGCTAAAACACTGGCACTCGCCGGTGCGCCCGTCGTCTTCTTGTCTCGAAAACTACAACACGGAGAGGAGGCCATCAGCACCATCAAGGATCTCGCAGCCAAAGATCCGAATAATACTTCTGACACCGACATCAAGGTATGTCACCACCAGTCCCCCGAAAATAACGCCAACTCTAACTTAAGTATCCCTCTCGTAGTTCATGCCATGTGACTTCGGGGACCTCGCGAACATGAAGGAGGTAGCTGAGAGAAGGAGGCAAGGATCGACATGGTGCGTCTCCCATTTTTCTCTTTTCTGTTCAATAGTCTGATTCGTGGCGTGGTAGTTGATTAACGATGCTGGCATCGGTGTCAACGCCCTCGGGCTCGACGCCGACGGAATCGAACGAATCTTCGGGGTAAGCAATTTAACCCATGCGGCTTCATGTGCCCCGGTTCACTTAAGCGACGCCATCTCTGTCTCAGGTCACTGTGCTTGGTCATTTCCTCTTCATCAACCGTCTTCTTCCTCTGATTCGCAAGACCGCCTCCGAACCCAACACCCCATCGCCGCGAATCGTCTCTTTGTCTAGCAACCTCCACCAGCTTACACCTTCATCGACTCAATTCAAGTCCCTCGAGGAGATCAACAACCCCGACCTTCGCCAAGACCAATACTACGATCGCTCCAAGCTTGCCATCATCCTGTACATCAAGGCGCTCGTCGAACATGCGATCAAGCCCTTCCCCGAAAAGATCTGGGCGTTCTCGACTCACCCCGGCGCAGGTAGGGCCAGGCACTCTCTCAGCGTCGTGCGACAATTTTCGTACCCAACCTTGCTTTCGCAGTGAAAACCGAGATCCAAGACCAACCGAGGGAGGCGTTCGGTTACCTTCCTGGATTGGCGCTCAAGTACCTTCAGATGCCGTTTATGCGGTCCCCTCAAGGAGGCAGCCTCAGCACCCTCTAGGCGGCAGTCGCTCCAGACGTCCAGTACAAGGAAAAATATGGTGACATGAACGGCGCATACATCACGGATCCCGGCAAAGTTGGCGGCGAGACGAGCCAAGCTGACGATATGCAATTGGCCGAGAACGTGTGGTCGCTGTGCGAGAATTTGATTAAGGAGAAGTTGGGTTCCGATGCGTTGTACTCATGGGGAGATAAGGCACAGTATGTATGTATGTATGTATTTGGCATCCGTGGGACCTATTGACCGGTGCTGTTAGTACGCCTTCTACGACTTGTATCATAAAAGTCGTAAATTGTAAATATACTTTAGTTGGCCACGCCGCTGAATCAAATAGCTAACCGAATATGCAGGATGGCAACCACTAAGTATTTACTACTATCAGCTATCAAACTACAAAAACGTACCCGTCGCAACAAAGGTGGGGGGCGCTCTGCAACTCTCTCTGTCTTTCGCTGCGCTTCTCATGAAACCAGGAGCTTGCCGAATCTCTCCATAAATCAACCACCAACTTACACCAAGTGCCGTTTGGGTTACCCTTGTTAGCGATATGGGCTTCAACCGCTGCCCGCCACGGCCCTTTTCTAGATGTACATGTATATATTGATGACCACTCTCTTCATTCACTTGCATGGAGTTTATCACACGCCACAAAACAGTTTTGCTCTCCGACTTGCTTAAATGCACATCTAGAGCGTGCTGATGGTCAGTTCTCTTCTCGCCGTGGCGCAGTCGTCATCGAGACGCCCAACAAGGCTCGCCGAGTGGGCATTGAAAACGTGCATTCCAGTCAACGCAGCAACGGGGTCAAGTGATGAAGCTCACCAGGTAATCTGCAGCAATCGAGCAAGGCTCTCGTTGGCGTCTCAGGTGTTATGAGACAAAAGCAAAAAGTGGTAACGTGTTGAGGGGAGGAGTGCAGTGACGTGATTGGTCCAACGACCAACATGCCTGCGCGGTGGCGGTGCCAGGAAACCTCAAGGCGCATTCCTTCCCTCTGACTACACCACTTGTCCGTTAGTACATCAAAACCCATCAATGATACGGTACAAAAATTTTTATATGCTAGAATCCCGGCGGCTTAATCAGGACGATTTCAATGATGATCCAAAGGTGCTCATGGATCTTCCCCCGTCGGAGAAGACGAGCGAGTTCTGGAAACGCTACGACCGCCGAGCCAACACCCACGACACCAAGATGACCGAGGACCTCAGTGAGAACCTTGATGTACTTCTAATTTTCGTGAGCGAGCTCGTTGGAGGCCGTGATACAAAGTAGGACTTCCAGAGCTAACCACACTCTGAAACAGGCTGCCTTGTTCTCAGCAATTAACACAACGTTCATCTCTCTCACTATGCCAGGCCTTTCGTCTGACCCGCTATCTGAAACCAATACACTCCTCCGTCTTCTTGTCACGAGGGCAGACAACAACACACTTGTACCCGCTGACCTCTCCCCTCCATTTGCTCCTCCCTCCAGCTCTGTCATCGTCAATTGTTTACTGTACGCCAGCTTGAGCTGCAGTTTGCTTGCTGCGATGGGTGCGATGATGGGGAAAGAATGGCTGCAGAGCTTTGATCGAACTGGACAGACGGGGCCATTGGAAGAACAGGGTCGATTCCGGCAGCGCAAGTTCAACGGAGCCCAGCAATGGCACTTACAACCAATTATCCGATCCCTCCCCAATATACTCTTGCTATCAGTTATCCTCTTCTTTGCGGGGGTGTGCTTGTTCCTTTACCCTGTCAACAGGGCAGTTGCAAGTGTTGTAATTGCATTTTCTGGTGGTGGCGCCTTCTTGTGCGGAGTGGCCATTGTTGCAGGTGCCACCTCTCCGCTATGTCCCTATCAATCTGCTGCATCCCGTGCATTGAAGCATACAGGGTTTTTGTTTTCTTCTCTCTGGTGGAGGGGTCTAGGGAGGGCCATTGTCAACCTTGTAGTTCAACGACCGCCAAAGCTTGTTCGAAAGCTTCGTGATGTCATGCACCGCTATCCGACCGTTGCCTCCGCGATCGGCCTATCGTTTCCTACTACGATCCTTTCAACGAAGCCCAGCAAAGCTGTTATTCCCGAGCAGGCAGAGGTTGCCCAGGCGGCTGGTTGGCTCCTCGGGACAACCTCTAATCGTGCAGACCAAATAGCCGCGGCCCAATTCATTTGCAGTCTAGATAGAACCGTGTATGCTTTTGCATTCGAGGACTCGGAAACTCGGCGACGCCTTGTTTTCATAACTCATGAAGCGTTTGACATCTGGTCCTCTCGCCCGACTGAAAGTAACCAAGGGGTAGCAGAACTTTTGGGATTAGTATTATGCCGTGTCCTCCTCCAAACCTCCAAGTATGCTGCTAAGCGGGAAGATCTTGCCAGTTATCAGTTATATCAGTCAACGAGTTTTGGGGGAACCTTTCTGCGAGCACTCGAATTTGCTTGCACTAACTACCGGTGCCTCAGGTTCGAAGACAACGAAATGATTCTTCATATTGCCTTTCTATTAGCAATCACAATCCGGGGCCCAGTCACACCAGAATACCAATGGACTGGACTGTCACGGTTTTTCTTGGCCGGAAACACACCTCATTTAATTGATGTCCTTCTGGGCCTGTGGGCGAAGATTTTCTACAATGCCGACTCTAGTAAGAGTTCCTTTGATCAATCCCATGCATTTGGAGAGCTTGCGGATGAAGGAAATAATAAGTGAGCCTGATAATATTTCACACCGTGTAACCCAAATGGCTAACGGCTTTGATTTGCAGAATTGTTCTTGCTCGTGATTTGTCAAAAGCAGCAATCTGTGGTGCTAGAGTTCTATCCTCCATTCGAGGGAATCTGCAGTCTGAAATATGTGCCGTGAAGTGTTACATCGCGTGCTTGCAACGAGTGGCGAAACTCTCCGCTCAAATGCCGCACAGCGAGCAGGCCAAAGTGATCGACGGCGTTGCGGATTTTATACTGTCCTATGTCAACCCTTTGATATCGCCAACCCCTGAAGAATCCAGATCGGAATTGATCCGAGTCTCGATCGGAGCGGTCCTCGCACTACACGCTTTTATTGACGACAATCCTCATTTGAGCGAGATACCCGTTTCCCGATATGAAAGGGCTGAACACCTTCGAATCGATGACTTGATTTATGCTGCTGTTCACATTATGTCGGGTAACTCCGAAACTCTTAGCAGCTCGACCCTATTGCCCAGGAGCCTACCGCAAGCGGTGGCCCGAGCCCGAGCCTTGGCCCATGCCCAGGCCCAGGGGGGACCAGTACAAGTACGGGAGTGGCCGCAAGTGCGGGTGCGGGTGCGGGAGCGGGTGCGGGTACGGGCGCGAGCGAAGGAGCTGGTAAAACTGGTGCAGAAGTACGAGTGGGTGCGGGGGCCAGAGTGGGTGCTGGAACGGGGGGTGGGGAACGGGCCGGAATGGGAATCGGAAACGGAAGAGGGGTCGTGGCGGCCTGCCCGGCGACTAAAGTGGAGGCGGGAGGGTAAGCGGGATGGTGAGCGGGATGGTGAACGGGAGCGTAAGCGGGAGCGGGAGCGGGTGAATGAGCTGGCACAGGAGCTGGCACGGGAGCTGACGGGGGAGCTGGTGGGGGAGCTGGCTGGGGAGCTGGCTGGGGAGCTGGCTGGGGAGCTGGCCGGGGAGCTGGCTAGGGAGCTGGCCAGGGAGCTCGCCGGGGAGCTGATCAGGGAGCTGTCCTTAGTGCTACACGCGCCGGTGGCCTGGGATGTGGCACCGGACTCGGCGCTGGACGCGGCACTGGACTCGGCACTGGATGCGGCTCTTGTCCAGCCGCTGTCCAAGGTGCGAGAGAAGGTGGTGTCTGAGGCGCCAAGGATTGCCGAAGATCTTGCCACACGTCTAGATGTAGAGTCATCTATTTTAAGAATGCTGTTGTGGGTTTGGAAGAGGGAATCCGACACGCAGCGGGATCCTTCCGAGAAGGGCAAGATTTTCATTTCCAGCTGTCACCTTTGGGCTCCTCTGGAGACTCGAGTTGACTTCGCAATCAATGGGATAGAGTGGGGCATAAATGGAGAACGACTCACGTTCGATGGCGGCAATAGGGACAAGCTCCTCACATCCAACGATCTGAAAGGCATCATTGAATTTGCGGAGGACCTTCAGAAGGATCGGGAGAAGTCTGAGTTCATTGCCCGCAACGCCGACGTTGGAATCAATCGGCTATACGTTCATTTTAATAGGCGAGTGGACTGGAATTACGACCTCTACGATCTTCGAGAACAGCGAACGCCGTGTCCTCGGTCAATGGGAAATGGGATTGGGATGATCTGATAGCTTGATGTGTTGTCTTGTGTATACTAGGGCGTCGCAATCCTTGGGTTCATACGTTCGTAGTTAGTAAGACTGCGTCGTGTGGAAATTTCTGTTTTTGTCTTTTTGGTTCCTTGTCACTCGCAACCGTCTTTCCAAAATTTCATTACGAAAGTTCGCAGCTCGTCGCCCTTGCCCCATGCGTATGGTGGGGTACCTTTATACACAAGACGACTTCCATCCATACGTTTGGGACGTGTTGAAGCCTTGATCCAACGAATTGTAAGGATAATCCAATCTACTAGGGGCCCTAGTAGATACTCGTCAACAATACATAGCTCGAATGTCGCATCGCCGAGCCTTTGTTCTAGTTAAATTTCAGAGCTTGAAATTGAGAAACGGGTCTTAATTCGCCATTCGTAACGCTATATGCAGGCATAGAATTGAAAAAGACAGTCAGTCGTCCTCGAAGTTCAACTATCTTTGGCGAGTCCAGTTGGAGTTGCTAACGAACGCGATGTACATAAGCCATTCAAGCGATTCGGTCACCATCACCCGACCCAACCAAGAATATAATATAAGACAACAAAGCCAAATCAGGGCGGTCTAGACAAGCAGAACCAGTTTATAGATAGGTGAAACGAGGCATAGATGAGGCCAATGCGCCCAGAGAGTTAACATATGAATGACTAGGATTCTGTCGCGGCTGGTACATTGGTGGTGGTTGATCTTCGTACGCTTCCGGAACTGACGGAGGGGCCACCGCCTTTTGGTGGTCATACTCCTCGAGGAGGTTGCGGAGGCTGGGGCGGGTGATGCATCATGTTAGCAACCCTGGCCACGATCCGTTCCACTTCCGACTCGGGTAGAGCACTCACTCCCACCATGGCAGCCTGGTGTCCTGGTCCCGGGATTCTGCACCGTGTAACCCGACGCGGAGCTATACGGTAACCTAGAAGCGTACATATGTCCGCACTGGCGATGACGCAGATGACTGAGAGGAGCTGTGGACGACCGAAGGAGCAGCCGCACTAGACGGATAATGGGCCGCGGGTGAATCTGAATGGGGAGCTAGGTTCGCTGCGAGGTGGGCATTTGGAATTCCGTGGCGCCGCCGTCGAATTCGACCGAGGTACTGCGCTCATCGAACGTCTGCCCTCGACGAGAATTCCGTCATGGCTCAGCCTCCCGTAGTCGGATACAGCGACAGGCAAGTGATTTGAAGCTTTGACGAGGAGGGTCAAGCTCCAGCCGGGATGTGACGGCTGCGGCTTTTTCCTTGCTCTTCTCGCTGGACGCAGAAGCCGAGGACGAAACCCGATGATGACCCGACCGATACCGACTGCGGCAAAACCTCCTCCAATGAAGTCCGTGCTGACCTTGTTGGAACCAGACTGTGTTGGCACTGCGCTAGCTGCCGCGGTCGATGATACGGCTCCTCGGGTTGGTACAACAGACCAAGACGTGGCAAGCGTATCGCCAACATCCAGATGCGTGAACCTGAGATAAGGGATTAGGCAAGGTCATTATCACATGGATAGAAGTTGAGTACTGACTGGAGGTCCTGGAATTCGAAGGAGGGCTTTTCAGCTCCAGTCGCGTTCGCTGGAGAGGGTCTGGAATGGGTGGTCGCCAGACTGTGGGTGGTATTTTCGAGGCCTTCTTTGCCAGACAATAATACGCGACATCGATAGGGTGGAGCGCTGTAGCGATCGAGGGTGCGTATGACACCGTCCAAGCTTGAAGGGAATAATTTCTCCTTCGAGCGAGGGCGTGCTACTATAAAGACGCCTGTCCCTACAAAATGTTCGATAATCGAGTCAGCAATGGGCCAACCCGCACGGAGACGGACGGAGAGGGCCTCTGCTGGCTGCCACATCTCTCCGTTTCCACAGCGTTCGGAAAAGGCCATTGACCCGACTCACCGACAAAGTCAAAGTTGAAGAAATGACCAAGGTCGAAGGTTTATCTCGTCTGCCACAGTTGGGGAACGACTTCCAGCTATTTGCAACTTGTGTAAGGTGAAGGGAGGAGAGGTGGTTAAGACTATGGTGATTCGCGGTGAGAGGCCGGCGAGGATGTTAAGGAGAAGCGCCCTCACCAGGAAGAATTTTCGATGACATAAGAATCGAGTGTCAAGGGGAAGAAGAAAACTTTGCTAGCGAGCAGCATCATGTTTGTCGCGAAGACATGCTCAGGATACCTGGCAAGATTTGAAGCAAGGAGCGTCAGTCGTGCGCGGCTAAAAGTGCCAGTCCGGAATCCAACGTACAGTGCATGGGCATTATTCCGAATAGTGATGTTTTGCCTGCATGTGCCGTCGATGCTACGGTAAGCATGCCAACCGCGAGTCGCAGGCAGCTTTTGGAGGAGGCCTGTAGCGAGCGGGAGGTGGGGGAAGATGACGGGGGCCTGTGGAAAGGTTCCAACTTCCTACGACGGGACCCTGGACCACCAGCAAACTTGGCTCCCTTGACGGTGCCCACAGAATGAACTCATAATAGCATATAGCAAGCATGGAGATCTAAGGCTCATACGTCTTCATGGAGTGCAGTATTATACTGAATCGTTTGCTCCACTTTAATACAATTCCATTCTCTGTTCTCTCGTCATCAACGGAATCAACATAATCGCGTCGACCTCCTTATAGTCACGCGAGTCGATGCGCCCCTTTCGGGACATACACCCCGCCCCGGGATGGAGCTGGCCATAGGTCAATCCACCCTGGCACATTCATTTCATGCCACAATGCGTCAAAGACAAAAGCCTTCCAGTGGCCCGTCATTCCAGGGTGTCAGTTTCTGTCATGACGCTGTCCAGCCTCGTCCCTGTGAAGCCACGCCCTTGTCTTCCGCTGGTTCGATCGTCCCCCCTCCTCCATCTGCTGGCCAGCACCGTAGACCAACAACGACGCGCCACGAGGGCAACCTCTCATTATTCCTTCTCATCTAAACATACGCATTCACGTTCGCCTTGCGACGCTCAGTCATTCTCCAAGCACTTTTCATCACTCTCGACTCCAAAAAGTGTCGCAGTCTAAACATCTGATCAAAGTTAGCCGGTACAAGCAACATTTCACAAAGTCTCCGGTGGAAGCACATCCCACCAGAATGACGTCGTCAACTTGGGCGGTCGCACTGCAGTCGTAACCGGCGGTTAGTTGCCGCAGGATCGGCTGTGCGGTCGGCAAAAAGCCAGCTAGATCTCGGTGGTGCTCGCGTCGTCCTCTTGTCCCGAAATCAGAACTCGAAGAGGAAACCAGTAGAACCATTAAGACACTCGCAGTGGAATATCCTAACAATACCGTTGACATCGACATCGACATCGAGGACTACCACTGTCATTCGGTGGGGGAGGGGGAAGGCAGCTCTGACTCGAAGGTCCCTCCCATAGTCCACGCCATGCCACTTCGGGAAGCTCGCGCAGGTAAAGGCAAGTTCTGAGAGAAGAAGCCTAGGATCTTCCGTTCTTTCTTTCTACCTTAATGGAGGGATTTTGTGGTCGAGTAGGTAGTGGACGATGCTGGTTTCGGCGTCAACGCCTTCGGGCTCGACAATGGTGGCACGGGATTGAACGAATCTTCGGGGTAAGCATTTTAAACCCTCGTGATTTTGTGCACCCCGTTTGACTCACGCACGACCATATATGCCTTAGGTTGATTTTATCGGTCATTCTTTCTTCATCACCTGCATTTTCCCCCTTACGCAAAACCGGGTCGGAACAGCACCCCCCGCCACCGGGAATCGTCTCCCTGTCTAGCAACCTCCACCAACTTGCTCTCAATTCAAGTACCTCGAGAAGATCAACGACCCAATCACCGCCAAGACCAATCCTACGACCTCTCCAAGCTCGCCATCATCCTGCACCTCAAGACGCTTGCTGAACATGCGTTTCCCCGAAGAGATATGGGCGTTCTCGACGCACCCCGGCACAGGTAAGACCACACAACCTCTCAACTTAGTGCGACATATCTTCTACTCAACCGCACTCGATCCGCTTCATATTGTGAAAACCGAGATCCAGCAGCAACCGATGGGAGGCCATTCGGTCTTCTTCTCAGATTGGCGGTCAGGTACCTCACTTTGCCGTTGATGCGTACCCCTTAAGGGTGGCAGCCTTAGGACTCTCTGGACGGCGGTTGCTCCAGACGTCGAGGGCACTCGAAAATATGGCAACGAGAATGACGCGTGCATCAGGACCTTCAGTTTAGTCAGCGGCGAGACCAGTCAAGCCGACGACATGCAATTGGCCGAGAACGTGTGGTTGCCCTGCGAGGACTTGATGAAGGAGAAGCTTGGTTCCAATGCGTTGCATGCATGGGAAGATAACGCATAGTCGGTTGGGGTACGGGCGCTGTTCCGTTTTCCGTTTGTATCTTCAGAGTCGTAAATTGTGATTATGATGTTTACCCGACCATCTGGCTGAAGCAATAGATAACAGAATGCGCGGGTAATAGCTCGAGAGCATTTAGTACTATCAAGACTGCAAGAGCGTACTGATCGCAGAAGGAAGAAGACCGCGCTACAACCTCATGTCGCCGTCCCAGCGCGCTTAGTGGACCCCTCGATAAATCGACCTCCGATCTGCCCTGGTAGACTTATGGGATTCACTAGCGTCGGGACGTTGGCATTGTAAGCGAGGTCTTCAAACCGCTACCCGCCGGCACCGTCCTTTCTTGCTGAAAACTTGAAGGCGTCGCTGGGCCCCTTTCTCTCTTCACGGGTTTCATCGCACGTCACGAAACGGTTTCTTTTCCGTCTTGCTTCGACGCGTGTTTAGGGTGTGCTGGCCAGTTCTTCTCTCCCGCGCTGGTGCTGCGGTCACTCCTCGTCGAGCCAGCCTCGGTGGCGGCGTACACTGTGCGTGGGCATTTGAAAGCAACACCCCGGTCAACGGGTCAAAGGTACTGGAACGGATGGGGTTTACGGATGGTCCACAGCAACCGAGCGAGCCTCTCGGCGATCTGTCTGTGCTGTTGAAGTGAGGTCGAGTGCTGGGATTGGGAGTTCAGTGACGTGATTGGTCCAAACTGTGTGAAAACGTTTTGTGTGGCGGAGGTGCGTGTTCATCGGTCATCTGTGGCCACCCCGGCAGCCACCAGTGGCTTGGCCTCTGCGCCCACCTCGCACTGTTTGTGCGTGCCAACAGCACTCGGTGCGATGGTGGTGGAATCCTCGAACGAGCGTTCTTTTCCCTCTCACTCTCTGCTCATCCATTAGCATTATCTCTCAATGATACGCCGATCCAAGAAAGTTTACTATATAGTGCAACCCCAGCTCAACCAGGACGACTTCAACGATGATATCGAAAGGCTCATGGGTCTTCCTGACTCGGAGAAGACAACCGAGTTCTGGAAACGCTACGACCGCCAAGCAGACTCTTACGACAACAAGATGACCGAGGACCTCAGCGAGAACCTCGATGTGTTATTAGTCTTCGTGAGTTCACTTCCTTTGTCGTCAGGGGTTGCGATACGGGGCACGACTTCGGAGCTAACCGCCCCATGGGATACAGGCAGCTCTATTCTCGGCGATTAACACAGCGTTCATCTCCCTCACTATGCCAGGCCTTTCCTCTGATCCTATGAGTGAGACGAATGCTCTCCTCCGCCTCCTGGTCACGAGGGCGGACAACAACACTCTTGTACCCGCCGACCTCGCTCCTGCATTTACTCCCTCCTCCAACTCCATCATGGTCAATTGTTTCCTCTATGCCAGTTTGAGCTGCAGCTTGCTTGCTGCAATGAGTGCAATGATGGCAAAAGAATGGCTGCAGAACTTTGACCGAACCGGCCAAACCGGGCCATTGGAGGAGCAGGGTCGATTCCGGCAACGCAAGTTCAACGGAGTCCAGCAATGGTATTTGGAACCAATCATCAGATCCCTCCCCAACATACTCCTGTTGTCGGTCATCCTCTTCTTTGCAGGGGTGTGCTCATTCCTTATCCCTGTCAACAAGGTGGTTGCGGGCGTTGTAATTGCATTTTCCGCTGGCGGGGCGATCTTGTGCGGAGTGGCCATAGTTGCAGGTGCCACATCCCCGCTATGTCCCTATCAATCTGCCGCATCCCGTGCATTGAAGCATATGAGAGTTTTGTTTTCTTCTCTATGGTGGAAGAGTCTAGTGAGGGCTGTTGTTGACTTTGTAGTTCAAACACCACCAGACATTGTTCGAAGGATTCATGATGCCATGGACCGCTATCCAAGCGTTCCCTCCGCAATCGTGGAGTCGATGCCTACTGCACTCCTTTCACAAACACTCGGAAATGCTGTTATCCCTAAGCAGGCCGAGGTTGCACAGGCAGCTGGTTGGCTCCTGGGGACAACCTCTAATCGTGCAGACCAAATAGCTGCAGCCCAATCCATATGCACATTGGATAGAACCGTGTATATTTTTGCATTTGAGGATGCAGAAACTCGGCAACACCTTATGTTCTCAACTCATGAAGCATTTGACATCTGGTATTCACGACCAACTGAAAATAACCAGAGGGCAGCAGAGCTTTTGGGAATGGTATTATGCCATGTCCTCTGCCAATCCTCCAACAATGGTTCTAGGCATGAAGACCTAACCAATTCTCCATTGTATAAGTCAACAAGTTTTGGGGGAAGCTTTTTGCAAGCATTTCAGTTTGTCTCAACCCACTACACATGTGACAGGTTTGCAGACAAAGAAATGGTTCTTCACATTGCCTTTCTGTTAGCAATCTTGATCAGGGGTCCAAACATGCCAGAGTATCAATGGGCAGGGTTATCATGGTTTTTCTTGACTGGAAACACACCTCATTTGGTTGACGTCCTTCTGGGCCTGTGGGCAAAGATTTTTTGCTATGCCAACCCTAATAAGAGCTCTTTCAAGCAGTTTAACTCATTTGAGGAGCTTGTGGACAAAGACAATAATAAGTGAGTGTGATACTATTCAGCACTATGGAGTGCATGTTGAGCTAACAGGTTTGATTTTCAGAACTGTCCTTGCCCAAGATATATCAAATGCTTTAATCTGTGGCACTCAAGTTTTGTCCTCAGTTCAGGGCAATCTGCAATCTGAACTAGGTGCTGTGCATGGTTACACTGTGTGCTTGGAACGAATGGTGGAACTCTTCACTACAATATCACCCCATGAGCTGGACAAAGTGATTGACAGTATGACAGGTTTTATACTGTCATGTGTTGATCGTTTGACATCATCAACACCTGGGGAATCCAGCTCTAAATGGGCCAGAGTCTTAATTGAGGCTGTATTGGCATTGCAAGTTTTCATAGGTACAAAACCTCATGTCAAGGGGATCCTTGTTACCAAAAGTTTAATGAGTGGACAGTTTCAAATTGACAACCTCATTCATGCAGCTGTTCACATTATGTTGGATGGCCATGAAAGTTCTACCAGTAGGAGGTTATTGCCCATGGTGCTACCACAAGCACTGGCCAGAGCCCGAGGATGGGCGGGGATGGAGGGGAGGGTGCGGGAGCAGGTGCCTCAGCAGAAGGTGCGGGAGCGGGTGAGGGAGCGGGTGAGGGAGCGGATGCGGGTGCGGGAGCGGGTGCGGGAGCGGTGGCAGATTGTGGTGCCGGATACAGTGGCGGACGCGGTGGCGGGTGCAGTGGTGGATGCGGTGGCGGATGCGGTGACGGATGCGGTAGCGGGCGCGGCGAGGGACGCGGCGTGGGACGCGGTGAGGAAGGTAATGTGGGAGGCAGCGTGTGACGCGGCAGAGGATGTAGCGTGGGACGCGGCTTGCGTCGCCGCAGGCGACGCGGTAGGGGACGCGGCTTGGGACATGGCAGGGGACGCAGCTTGGGACGCGGTAGTGAATGCGGCTTGGGACGCGGCAGGGGACGTGGCAGTGAACGCGGCAGTGAATGCGGCACCAGGGATGACCAAGGATGTTGCCCTGTGTCTGGAGGTAGAGTCATCCATTTTGAGGATACTGCTTTGGGTGTGGAAGACGGCACCATTGGATCACTCGGAGAAGCGCAAGATTTTTGTTTCAAGCTGTCAACTTTGGGCTCCCCTGGAGGCGAGAGTTGACTTCATAACCAATGGTAGAGAGTTGCGCATCCATGGTGAACAACTCTTTGAGGATGGTCATCAATACAAGGTCCTCACATCCAATGACCTGAACGGGATCGCTGAATTTGTGGAGGACCTTCAAAACGATCGAGAAAAGTCCGCGTTCATTGCCCGGAACGCCGATGTCGGAATCAATCGGCTATATGTGCATTTCAATCGACGGGTCGACTGGAATTACCACCTCTATGATCTTCGAGAACAACGCCCGTCGTGTTCTCGGCCAACAACAATCGAGAGTGGGATGATCTAGGAGTTTCTTGTATCAACTTGTGTTTACGGAGCGTGGGTCCCGGTCAACGGGAAAGGGAATTCATGGTTTGGTAGCTTTATGTGTTGTCTTGTACATACGAGCGTAGCTACCCGACATCTTGGGTTAATAGTTGGTCCGAACGTGGTAGTAGAACGGCCTCGAGTGTAAATTCCGGTTTTATTCAAGTTCACTCGTTTGGGATGGTTTGCTCCTTTCTCACTCGTGTCGCCCAGGTCTTAACGTCCACGATCGTACGATAGTTTGGACTTTGTGCCGGTTGCTCCGTTGATCCCTTCCTGCAAGGTGATTCTGTCCGAGCCTCCACATTTGAGGCCTCGACCTGCATCCGCAATCCTACGAATTGTGCCGATAATCCGATCCACTCTGGGCCCTATGTTGATACATACCAAAGATATACGACTCGAGTGTCGTATAGCCTAGTGTTTTTGTTCTGGTTGCATTCATGCAGCCCGGGATCAACTGAGTTTTAAACTCGCCGACACATCTCTGGAACAGCGTTGACCGTAAGGTATGGACAGGCACCGAATCGAAAAGAGAGTTAATAGTTCCAGTTCAACCACCTTTGGCAAGTCCAGTTGAAACCCCCGAACGAACGCGATGTACATAAGCAGATGAAACTATTTGGTCACCATCATCTGACCCGACAAAGAGTATAAGAGAAAGCAGAAAAAATCAAGAGAGTGTAGACAAGCAGAACCGGTTTATAGATAGGTGAAATGAGGCGTGGAACTTGTTACAACGGTAAGCCCTCCAGACAGTTACGATGTGAACGATTATGGATCCTGTCGCGGCTCGTACATTGGCGGTGGTAGGTCGTCGAACGTTTCAGGTGCTGGCGGAGGGGCACCGCCTTTGACTGGTCGTTCCGGTTGAGGCTGAGGAGCCTGAGAAGGCTGGGGCGGGTGATGCATCATGCTAGCGACCCTGGCTGCGATCCGCTCCACTTCCGACTCTGGCAGACCACTCAATCCCATCATGCCAGCATGGTGTCCTGGTCCCGGATTCTGGACCGTGTAGCTCGACGTCGAGCTAAGAGGGAAACCGGAAGAGTACGTCCGGACTGGCGATGACCCCGATGACTGAGAGGAGCTGTGGATGACGGATGGAGCGGCGGCACCAGGTGGATAGTGGGTCGCGGGCGAATCGGCGTGGGGTGCCAGGGTCGCAGCGAGGTGAGCATCGGGATTCCATGGCGCTGCCGTCGGGTTGGACCCAGGTACCGCGCTCATCGAGTTGGACCCAGGGACCGCGCTCATCGAACGTCTGCCCTCAGAGGGAAGCCCGTCATGGCTCAGCCTTCCGTAGCCAGACGCCCCGACAGGCGAGTAGATGAAGCTTTGACGAGGAGGGTCAAGGTCCGGTCGGGTTTCGACGACTGCAGCTTTTTCTTTCTTTTCTCGCCGGACGCAGAACCAGATGACGAACCCGATGATGACCAGACCGATAGCTCCGGCAGCGATACCTCCTCCTATGGCCCCGGCGTTGACCTTGTTGGAACCGGACTGTGTCGACGTTGCACTAGCTGTGGTCGACGATACGGTTCCCGAAGTTGGTATAACAGAAGATGTGGTAAGCGTATCGCCAGCATCTAGTTGAGTGAACCTGAAATAAGGGATTAGGCAGGGTCGTTATCATATGGCTAGCGTTGAGCACTGACTGGAGATATTGGAATTCGAAAAAGGGACGTTCAGTCGCGTTGGCTGGAGAGGGTCCGGAAAGGGTGGCCGTCAGATAATGGGTGGTATTTTGGAGCCCTCCTTGGCCAAACATTAATACGCCGCATCGATAAGGCGGGGCGCTGTAACGATCGTAGGTGGTTGAGACGCCGTCCAAGTTGAAGGTAATAATTCCTCCTTCGAGTGAGGCTGTGCCCACTATATAGACGCCCGTTCCTATATATCGTTCGACGATGATAATCGAGTCAGCAATTGGAACAATCCCTGCCAAGACGGACGAAGAGGCCGTCTGTCCGCTGCCACCTCTCTCCGTTTCCATAGCGTTCGGATAAAGCTGCGCGAGAAGCCCGTCGACGGCCATGGATGAGACTCACCGACAAAGTTGAAGTTGAAGAATTGACCGAGGTCATACGTGTATTTTGTGCCGCCACAATTGGTGAAGGGCGTCCAGCTATCTGCAGTCTGTGTGAGATGATGGGAAAGAAAAGCGGTCAATACGATGCCGGTCTGCGATGAGAAGCCGATGGAGGGATGTTAGCGCTTACCCTGGAGGAATTTTGGCCCACATAAAAAAATTGAGCATCAAGGTAAATAAGATATACTGCCAGCGAGTATCATCGTGGCTTTGTGAAGACTTACCCAGAGTAGCTGTTGAGATGTGAAGCAAGGAGGGGGGGAGGTCAGCGAGATTGCCGTGGGCCAGAGAGAAAAAGTGGCAGTCCGAGATTGAACTCACGCAACACTCGTGGCGTTATTTTGGACGGTGATGTTATGCGCTGCATATGATGTCGACGCCACGGCAAGCAGGCCAGCCGCGAGTCGCAGGAGCATTTTGGAGGGGCTTGTAGACAGGAGGGAGAAGAAGAGATTGAGAACAAGTCGGCCGTCGAGTGGTTCCAAGTTCCAGCGACAACTCCGTCGGGACCCTGGGCCCCTACGAGCCAAACTTCGTCGCCCAGGGCTGTGTTCGGCCTTCCCCCTTTAGTCCCGACGTACAATACCAATTCATAACAACACAGAAAAATTTATATACGAATATCTAATACTCAGACATCTTCGAGGATGGAGTGCAATATCATCTGAATCGTCTGCTCCACCAATACCATTCCATCCTCTCGCCGTTCAATCCTCCTGCTGCCCTCTCTCTCGTCATCAGCAGAATACTCCTCCTCGGTTTTCCCTCGCCCGATAGGCTTCCGCGTTTCAGAAGTGATTTCACCAACTGCAGTCGTATACAAACTCCCCATGACCTCATCTTCCGGGCGTTTCCGGATGCTCAGGCGGTGCTCCAAGGCGCTTGCAAGCATCTTTCGAGCGTCGGAATCCGTAGCAGACATTACCTGTGGGGACGATCCGTCCTTTGGCTCGCTTGCTTCGATAGACCTCTCGTACCTGCCTAATACTACACGAGATGCACGCACTAGGTCTGCGTAGTCGGCCACACATCTCGCCGTCATGAGCGTTGGATCTATGAGCGGATGAGATCGAGTGGCTGATAGCAGGGACGACATGTAATTTTGAAGTCTCGGCGCGATATGTACCGCCGTGCATATACTTTGAAGACGTTCGATTTCCTAACAAATACACGTGTTCGTCATTGAGGGGTCGCGAAGATGTAGAAATTCTCGCCTTACCTCGCGCGAGATGAGAGCTTGACGTTTGAATGGACCGGGGTACGTATTGTATACGTCAGGTTCGATTGTGATCCTTGCGCTAAACGAGAATCGATCAAGCTACGCGAAGTGATAGGTAAGAAGTGTGGATAAGAGCGTCCAGGGGGGAAGACATACCAGGGATCTCGCCAATGGTGCGCTCTCCGTGCCGTCACCGACCGGGCATACGTAAACCACTATGAACCCCGCTGGCAAGTTCCAACTCCCCCCTGATACGGCTTCTTCTTCGTCTTCTTCTTCGTCCCAGAAACCATCCGTTATAGCGTAATCATCGGGTGATACCCGTCCACTTCTCAGGACGTCCGCGAGGGAATCCTGAACCGACGGTTTCGCCTTTTCGAGCCTCGAGAGGACCAGCGCATGAGGTAAACGGGGCGGGTGAACATGAACTCCCTGTGGTCGATAATCCTGCGGTTCGTGGAAGTGACGACGTCCGTTCGATGCGACCGGTGTCTCCTCATCGTGCGCTATAGAGGGAGGAAGGTTTGCGGCGACAGTTGCTGGTGTTGGAGGATTCGTCTCGATGTGAAGGCCGTGCGTTGAAGAAGGTCGGAGGGGTCGGATAGAGGCGGCATCGTCTGCTAGAATCGATGCAGGAGTAAGTAAACCCCCGCTACTCTTCCTGCGCTTGTGAAAGGTTATTGGGGACGGAAACGGGTGGGGGCTAACGGGAGAGTTGCCAGGTCCAGTATGAGACGCGGATGTAGTGGTAGCGATTGTAATAGCTGAATTGGCCACACTCTTCTTCCTTGGTCGCGAAATGGATTGCTGAGTAACAGTGTTACCGGTGGCGCTCGTCATGTTGCTGGTGGAGCTTGATGTTCTTCCATGGCCTTTGTCTCGTGGAGAAAAATGACCACCGGTCGGGATTGTCAAACTGTTGGCGACAGCAACACTCGACCCGCTTTCTGACCGTTCGAGCTTCCCTCCAGAGCGTCTCCCATGATCCGAGGTCGGTCGTCGATCTGAGGTTGACGTTGCAGTACTTCCCATTCGGCCATGTCTCGGCTTCTGCGAAGTTGCCGCTGGCACATTAACAGCCGGCGATAATTGCAGTAGGTTCGCTGAAGAAGTTGAAGTTGCAGGAGCCACCAAAAATACGTCGTTCAGAAAGTCGACCGCATTAACATCCGGACGGAGCGCAATTCGTTGCGTCGGGAGTCCAAAGATCGTTACGAGCACCTAAAGTCCCCGTTAAATTTCGGCTTAGTCTGGGAATTCAGACTGCGACAACGTTGGCAAGCATTTGGAAGCCTCACCCACCCGAACGACCAAAGCTTTTATCTCCTCGACGTCCTCTTCGTGGGTTGTTCGCAGGATCAGGTGCTTGCCGTTTCCGGCCACCATGCACAGGAGCAGGCTGGTGAAGATGGCCGGTGGAATCGGTTCGCCTGTATCTTGGGTAAGAGATTGGATGACATTGGGAAGGTAAGTAGGGAGACCAGGTAGCATGCCAGGGATGGTGGCGTGGGGGCGAGTGGCCGATAGTGGATGCCTCGTGTTTTGGGACTGGTCGAAGCGAGCACCGGATTGTCCGTCCAATTTGGAAGACTGGATGTTACGACTTGCCCAACGAACACTCCACTCCACTCGACGTCCAACCCAACCTCCAGCGTCTTATGGCAGACGATACCAGACGTTACAACACCAGAGACGCCGCAAGGTGATGTCCTTCACGGTAACGTGTCCGCTCATTTGAGCACGGCCCAACAGATAGGACCTCCCCCCGGAACGCATCGCCATCACCATCAGCAACCAACATTTCTTGGCGCAAGCTCGCCATGTAAATCTACTCACTTCGGTGGATAAAACCACCCGAGAGCTCCCCCCAAATTCTCTGAGCCCAACGTCAGCGCTTCTCCCCTCAACATACTGCACCGAATTCATAGATTCGCCTGGCAATGGCTCTTGGTAGATGCGATTTGGATTGTGTTAAGCCATTTACTGGAGTTTCTTGCTATTGCAGATTGTCGCTCTCAATCACCAGACTTTTTCCGTTTCGCTGAAGCAAACTCCTATGTCCAAGCCGCAGCAAAAGCGTCCAGGTTGGGACACATTAGCGACCCATTTGGATGATAACCCTCTTAAGAAGTAAATGGTGAGTAGCTCAATGAGCGATGGCCTCTACTCACCGTCACCAGCGCGTTGCTTTCAGGCCCACTCTCGAAGATGTGACCTTGAACCTCCAAGCCCGGTTTGATTAATAAGGACAAGTGAGCAACGTCCGGGGGGGGGGGGAGGGTTGCTGTTGTTCGGTCTACTCAAGAGACTGGGCTGCGCATGCACGACTCAGCGAATACGCCCGAGTCGCAGTGTCATTCATCTGTCATGCAATGCACAGCACGCACCTGGAAGCAAGAAAGATTCGAACACTGAAGCTACACGACATACTTGCTTATTTCGAACGGGGTCATCTCGCATTGTCTGTCGCTGTTGCTGAGCGTGTTTGGGTGGTTCACATGTTGAACGCTGTTGACCGAACCACATCGCCCCCTCACGCAGGTGCCTTGGCAGAGAAAGTGGCGGTACCCAAGCGCATCTTTTTTTCAGAATGTTGGTCTTGCATTGCGTGGGAGGTGTCTTCATTTCTTTCAGCACGGAACCGAGGATAATGACCCTTGGTCTCCGAGCCCGTTTCTGCTTGTTCTTGCGCGCCCTTCAATATCGTTCCTGGATGCCACCTTGATCTCCATTTACGGCGACTTCTGAGACACTTCTGCTGAGGCTGGGGCTGCAGGGAACAGCGACAGTTTGGGCCTGTGACAAGGTTGCTCTCGAGCGGATTCTATCCCAGGACAATCTTAAGAGCGTGTTTGGTGGCGTGCGGGGATGTGATCCGAAGGGCAGCCGGCTGACACACGGCGGCGTCATGATCCAGACGCGGGGAGCTATTGCGGGATTTGTTTTTCTCTCTTTAAACCACTCCCCCCTTCTCGCTGCCTCCGAATTTCTCTCCTTTCGCAAGGACGATGAACTTTACACTTTCCGCCAACCAAACGACAGATGTCCAAGCATCTACACATTCATCCATCCCTGACAAGCGTTGGAATGGGGACGGGTGTCCTTTCTTGAATCGCACTTGCGAACACGGGTACATCGCGCACAGCCCAGTCGTGAAGCAAGAAAGCGATCTGAAAATCGAAATCCAATACTGCGAGCAGTGCAAAACCAATTGTAGGGTGGTGGCCTACCGAAACGGAGTGGAGATCGCCCTGTAACCTCAAAGATAGAATGAAGCTTGTGTAGAGGCTTCGCGACCGGTGTTAAGTGTGAAGCCCACTCGTGCGTATCATTCGCCTGTCCCAGGCGCGTCCCTACTGACGAGATCGCCTGGGCCCTTCCTGCCCTGGTCCAGCCTCAAGCAGGTCTAAAACACGATCCTTTCTTGAAAATTGTCCATGTTCATGCCAAACCATCCACTTCTAACTCCTTGAACCCTGTTTGTCCTTGAATTTACTGCGATTGTGTTGTCCAACTTGGGTGTTCGTCGACCTCAGCTCCGCGCAATCCAACCCACGCGTCAAAAGGCCCCAAAGCCCCATCTGCATACTACTCAGGGAGCGAGAGGGAAAGAGAGAAACATAGTCGCGCGTTTCAAGTGACCGAAGGGGTGGCTTGAAGAAAGCAGTGACACCAGTGACAGCTTTTGTGAGTCCCGCGATAGATTTCGACTGGGACCGTCGTCGCTTGTCCGGACCTTTCATCTCTGAAGCAGAAACGTACTCTGGCCCTACCCCTGGTTTACTTGCGGCTTCGTCGACAAGGACCACGATGAGGGTACGAGCAGAGCTTTGTACGGATCCTTAGGCCCTCAGGACAACTTGAAAGGGTTCATGGCGACGATCCTGAAAGTACGCGCCGTCGACGACGAGACCTCCTATCCTTGGACGCACACGATACACTGTACACAGCGTGCTGGCAGTGCGTTGCTGGAAAAGAGGTTGGATCATCATGTGTATTGCTCTAGTATCAGGCAATGTTCCCTCTATCGTCATTGAAAGTCGACCAATCACTACCTATAACATAACATAAGGTGGAACTGGATGGTACACGAGGAGCAGATTCATACTTTAGCCCAGCAGTAGAATACTCCGGAGAACGGTCGTTCGTTCCATCTCCCAACGTCTCTTCTTTCCTTTGTGATGTACCCTGATATTCTCTCGACAGCTTGGGAGCTCAGAGTGTACGAGCTTCTGCTGGCGTACATGAAGTGCAACAATCGCGGCTAGACGTGGAAATCTACACGAGCCTCATCTGCTTTTATGAGATACACAGAGGATGTATAGACAGCTAACACTCTACATACGGTTACGATGGGAGAAAAGGGAAGCAGAAATAGAAGCAGGGAATGAAAGAGCCGAGGGTAGATGCGGTGCCTTGAGCATTATGCTCTGAGATCAATACTGCGAGCTCAAACAGATTTGGAAGGCCTTTCTCCCTACTCATCATTGCCGGCTCAGGTGGAAAATATCCGAGGAATAAGAAGAAGAAGAAAAAGGAGGGACAGAGGGGGGCGCTTGGGATCGGGCGGAGGAGGGCAAGCAGAACGTCGGACTCCTCAGCGATTTCGGCGCGCTGCGCCCACAACTAGTTCCAGCCCCGCCCGAATGCCCCCTTCCCTTCCACCGGTGTTGATGGCTAGGAATGCCATCGAGTGAGATATGAATGCACGGAGAGCGGAGCTTTTCCGTGTTTCGGGACAAGACCGGTTCACGTGATGGCGTGTCTATAGCTTACCGAGTGGATGCGAACCCTCACTGGTGTGCGAGGAGGAACCGACCGCTGGGATACTTCCCTGTATCCAACGTCGGTAGTGATATGATATGCATATTGTTTCTGACGCGTTTGAGCTGCAGTATCATAAGTAGATCATTTGGCGTTGTGACGACCGCGTTTCGTTTGTCTTGCTGGTTCGGAAGCGGCGGAATAGTTTGAGAATTCTCACGACGCCACAAGGAAGTCGTGGGCCGAAACACCTTCGTACCCATTACTTACAGATTCACATTATCTAACGCCTAGCAAACCTTGGAGCCCTACGAGCCAAAAATCTTCGCTCAAGGCAGTGCTCGACCTCCCTTGGTGGTGCCGTCGAGCAAAAACCAATGAACACAGCAAATTATAATGATATCTAATACTTAGACATCTTCGAGGATGGAGTGCAGTATCATCTGAATCGCCTGCTCCGCTGGCACCATTCCATCCTCTCGCCGTTCAATCCTCCTGCTTGCCTCTCTCTCGTCATCAGCAGAATATTCTTCCTCGACTCCTCCTCGGCCGATAGCTTTCCGCGTTGCAGAAGTAATTTCACCAACTGCGGTCGTATATAAAGTTCCCTTAACTTCATCATCTTCCGAAGGTTTCCGGATGTTCAAGCGGTGCTCCAGGGCACTAGCAAGCATCTTTGGAGCGTCGGAATCCGTAGCAGACATTACCTGTGGGGACGAGCCTCCCGTCGGCTCGCTTGCTTCGATAGACCGTTCGTACCTGCCTAAGACCACACAAGATGCACGCACCAGGTCTGCGTAGTCGGCCACACATCTCGCCGTCATGAGCGTTGGATCTATGAGCGGATGGGATCGAGTGGCTGATAGCAGGGACGACATGTAATTTTGAAGTCTTGGTGCGATATGTACCGCCGTGCATAAATTTTGAAGACGTTCAATTTCCTAATAAACAGACGTGCTCATCATTGAGGGGTCGCGAAGACGTAGGAATCTCCATCTTACCTCGCGTGATATTAGGGCTTGACGTTTGAACGGACCTGGGGACGTATTGTATACGTCAGGTTCGATTGTAATCCTTGCGCTAAACGAGAAACGATCAAGCTACGCGAAGTGATGCGTAAGATGTTTGAATGAAGAGCGTCCAAGAGGGTAGACTTACCAGGGATCTCGCCAATGGTGCGCTCCCTGTGCCGTCACCAACCGCACATACGTACACCACAATGAAACCCGCTAGCAAGTTCCAACTTCCCCCTGACACGGCTTCTTCGCCTTCTTCCTCCTAATCCCAGAAACCGTCTGTTATAGCGTAATCATCGGGCGATACCCGTCCACTTCTCAGGACGTCCGCGAGGGAATCCTGAACCGATGGTTTAGCCTTTTCTAGCCTCGAGAGGACCAACGCGGGTGGCAAACGAGGTGGTTGAACATGAACTCCCTGTGGTCGATAATCCTGGGGTTCGTGGACGTGACGACGTCCTTTCGATGCCACCGGCGTCTCTTCATCGTGCGCTACAGAGGGAGGAAGGCTTCCTGCAACCGTTGCTGGTGTTGGAGGATTCGTCTCGATGTGAAGGCCGTGGGTTGAAGAAGGTCTTAAGGGTCGGATAGAGGCAGCATCGTCTGCTAGAATCGATGCAGGAGTAAGCAATCCCCCGCTACTCTTCCTGCGTTTGTGAAAGGTTATCGGAGACGGAAACGGGTGGGTAACGGGTGAGTGTGAGTCGCCAGTATGAGAGGTGGATGTAGTGGTAGCGATTGTAATGGCCGAATTTGCCACACTCTTCTTCCTTGGTCGCGAAATGGATTGCTGAATAACAGTGTTACCGGTGGCGCTCGTCATGTTGCTCGTAGAGTTTGATGTCCTTCCGTGGCCTTTCTCTCGCGGAGAAAAATGACGGCCAGTCGGGATTGTTAAACTGTTGGCGACAGCAACGCTTGACCCGCTCTCTGATCGTTCGAGCTTCCCTCCAGAGCGTCTCCCACGATCCGAGGTCGGTCGTCGACCTGAGGTTGACGTTGCCGTACTTCCCATTCGGCGATGTCTAGGATTCTGCGAAGTGGCCGCCGGGCCGTTGACAACTGGCGATAATCGCTGAAGAAGTCGAGGTTGCGGGTGCCACCAAAAATACGTCGTTCAGAAATTCGACCGCATTAACATCTGGGCGAAGAGCAATTCTTTGTGCGGGGAGTCCGAAAATGGTAACGAGTACCTATCGTTTTGTCCGATATTTTCCGACTCAGTCTGAGAATATACTTTGGCCAAAAAAACCTTTGAAAGAGTCTCACCTACCCGAACGACCTAAGCTTTGATCTCCTCGACATCCTCTTCGTGGGTTGTTCGCCGTATCAAGTGCTTGCCGTTTCCAGCTACTATGCACAGGAGAAGGCTGGTAAATTGATAGCTGGAGGGATAGGTTCGCCAGTATCTTGGGTAAGGGATTGGATGGCATTTGGCAGGTAGGGAGGCCAGGCAGCATGTCCGGCGGTCGCGGTTCGGCGTGGTCGATGATGGGGCCTCGCCGTTTTGCGGTTTTAGAGCTGTCGGAAAACACGTGTGTGAACTATCGGCTCCCAAAAGTCGTCCGACTTTGTAACCTCCTGCACACAACTTGACCCGACGCCCAAACCAACTCCCCAGCGAACGGTAGACGATTGCGAATGTCTTGACAGCGAAGACGTGGCAAGATGGTGCCTTCCGTCCTCCATGGGAAGACACCCTCTTATTTGAGAACCGTCCGACAGTTCCCGTCCCCCTAAAATCATGACCAACATCACTTCAGCATCAATATATCTTGACACAACCTCGGCATGTAGCCAAGGTACTCGCCTCACCGGATGAGCTATCTGAGCTACGCTCTTCAAGTTCTTTGGCCAAAGCCCTGTACCGGTCTCCCAACAAGTGTACGTCGATCCCATCGACTCACTTAGCTATATATCCTATAGGATGCTTCCTGACTATTTTGTGTTGCTTGATGCGACTCCGCAGTTCCTATTCCGTAGACTTTTTCATTGACCCTGAGCTGACCTTTTCGGTCACAACAGGGTATTTCTATGTCTTCAAGCCGGGACAAGCCCTCAATCCATCCTTGAGGGCAAACCTATGGAGGGTGCCAACGGTGGGTAAATCACCCCCCAATCAACCGAGCTCACCGTCTACCCTTTATATCAGGCCCGATCCGACACGTTAGCGAAGATATCCTTAGACCTCCCGTACAGTATTGCAAGGATAAGCAAAAGGCATCATGCACCTCTTCTCATCGCTCTATCTGCTCAGGAGTCTTTGCTACTCGGTGAACATCCCTGCTGTCGCATCTCGGCTGTTGGACCCTCCGGCCACCTGCCGGACGCGCTACTACCGAGTTTTCAAGCCCATCGTTTCGACTGATTTTTTTAACTTGTTTCCTCTCTGTTTCTTCGGCATCACCAAAGCTCGCGACGCGGTTCGAGCGAACGATCTGTCCCTTGAAACCTGCGGTCCTCCTGCTCCTTGTTCACCGACGCGACGTTTGATTCTATCCACTTGCACGGGATCATCCTAGGGAACAGCTAGACCTCTTCAGGCACTTACTGTTGCATGCCGAGTCTCCCGTCTCGCCTACGACCTCGTCTACTAGCCAGACCCGAAGCTTTGAACACCGAAGATGTCGGAGCTCGGAACCGACCCCGCCGGTCCGCTCATCCTTGACTCGAAAGACGAGGCGCAGTTGGAAGAAACAAATTTTGGCACTTGAAGCTACATGGAAGATGACTTGTGATACGCGGGAATTAGCATCGGGGCCCTTGATGTTGGTGCGGGTCTTTGGGTGTTCCCCGCGTCGACTTCCTGTCAGAAGGGGCCTTGGCGGCGTTAAACCTTATGTAGTTTCATATGATCCGTATCGCACCCACCCGGAGCGGCTACGTGAGGAGCGAAGGAAACTCTTTTGCCACCCAAGACCATTTGCGGCCTTTTCCTCCTTCAACATGATATGGAGGCATTTTCTTCCTGGTTTAGGGGATTTCTGCAGATCCAGGGGTCAAGTTCCCCATGTCTCGGGTATGTCCGAAAACGACTAGTGTGGTAATCGCAGCGCGGCTCTACTGCTGGATGAGGATGCAGCCCAACGAGACAATGTCGTTGTTGTTTTTTTTTAATCGGATGGCGGGAATCAGCCCGCGTTTAAGATGAAGGTGGGACGCAGTCGCGCAATCTTGCCACTCCAATCCCCTCCAAAATTCTCTTTCCTCCCCTCTCTCCTCCCCTACCTCCCCCGTCCCCCCCGTCCCCCCCCCCCCCCAAAAAAAAAACAAGAAATTGCCCTGTCATTTTCAGAAACAATGGGCTGCACCGCATCGGTCTGTACTGCGACATCGCCAAGCAACGCGACCCCTCGTGATGGATCGCCCGAGGTAACCTGTACAGAATGTCAGCACACCTCCGAATCTCACAAAGAGAGAACCATCTGGAAAAACGGGATGGGGGTGCACACCATGTACTGCAAACTGTGCCGAAACGACTGCAGAACAGAGTCGTCCGGTGGAGGAACGGGGACAGGATCAACTCTCTCCCGTTGAACTACAGCTTGGAGAGGTACCGCTGCCCGTTGCTCGGTATGCACCCAGTCTGTGCGGCCTATTTATCATTTTCTGATACGCTCCCACCGATGACATCGTGCGTTTATTTCGCGGTCCAGCCCCCATCAGGGCCGGCACTAGGCGCCCTTTCCTTTCCTGACAAATATCGCTCTCCAGCTCCTTTCGCGTTCGAGCCGTCGCATACACCTCTAAATCCTTACCTGTGCTCTGCTTCCTACTTACGTTTGTCTTTATCGAGTATCCCTTTGAACCTGGTTGTTCGTCGACTTCAACTGCATTTCGATCCAAACCACGCGTCGAGAGCCCGAAAGTCCCTTCTGTCTGTTACACCAGGGAGAGAGGAAGACACAGCCATACGTCTCAAGCGACTGTAGGTGTGGCTTGTCGAAAGCCGTCAGGCCAGTGAGGGCTTTTTCTGAGCCCTGCTTTGGATTTCGACCAAGGCCGCGCCGTCTGTCCCGAACCTCTCACCTCTAACGCACAAATGTTCCCCCTCTCTCCAGCCGTTTTCATCGCTGCTTCAGCAACAAGGGCCGCGATGAGGTGACGAGCAGGACTCGGTAGGGATCCTCGACCGCTCTGTGCACAAAGGGTGGCTTCGTCGCGACGATCCCGACTGCCAGCACCATCGACGACAAGACTTCATATCTTTGAGCACACACGAAACACACATGCACCGTGTACAGCGCGCTGGCTGTGCTGTGCTGGGAAACGGAATGGAATATCAAGCATAACGTGTATCGCTCTATCGTCAAGCAAGCTTTCCCCTCCACCGCCGTCTAAGAGACGACCAACCATTGCCCCCAGTCTAAGCTGGAAGCTAACTCTAGGGGGGTAGAGGTACATCTAGGGTGCAGATTTCTGCTCTCAGTTCAGTCCTCTCTGACTACCGGATGCTCCAGAGAATAGTCGTTCAATCCTTCTGCTAGGTGTCCCTTCCTTCCTTTGCGACGTGTGTCTGATATTCTCTCTCCAAGTTGGTAATTTAGAGTGTATAAACGTTTCTCCGTGTAAACCGTGTACATGGAATCGCCAATCGCGACGACATAGATGCGAACCTCGTCTGCTTTTATGAGCAGCAGACGGATGTATAGACAGCTCAGCATTCTATATCTTCCTAAGATGGGGGAAAGGGAAGCAGCGGCAGGGAGCGAAAGAGCTGAGGGTACCGTTGAGGATCGATGCGGTGCCTTGAGCATCATGCTCTGAGACCGATTCTGCGAGCTCGAACAGATCTGGGGCCATTCTCCCTATTCGTCGTTTTAGATACCTACCAAGCCGATGGCAGTTTTAGGTGGAAATACAATGGGGGCAGACGGTGCGCTTGGAATCGAGCGGAAGGGAGCAGAACTCCTGGGCGATCGAGGCCCTCCAATGAGATTTCGAGCTCCGCTTGAATGTCCCACCTCTTCCACCGGTGTCCGTGGCCGGGAATGCTATTGCGCGAGTTCCGCCTACACAGACAGCAGGGTTTTACCATGACTCAGGACCAGTAAGACTGCTCAACAAGACTGATGACGCATCTCTAGATCACTAGGTGGATGTGGACCCTAGCCTTCGGGTGAGGGGAAACCAGCTTCTGGGATCCTTCCCCGAACTCACAGTTGGTAGTGAGCCGATATGTATTTTGCTTTTGACGCGTTCGAGTTTCAGGATCATGAAACAACTGACGTTGTGAGGATCGCATTCCTTTGTTCGGAAGCGGCGGACTGGTTTATAGTTTCCCACGACAAGGGTACCAGGAATGTCGTGATGCCGAAGGCCAGCCGACACACCGAGTTATCCGGCCTCGCTCCGAATTTCAGCAGCTTTGCGGCTGCAAAGCTACGGACTCTTCTCTACGGCGCAACGTTTGCCCTACCAACCCAATCGCTCAAGAATTGCAAAACCAAAATAACCCTCAGTAGTACGAACCCTTGCATCACCTTACGATATGGACTGGTGGGTGTTTCGTTTTGGACGACAGACAAACATTGCTTGTCTTTGGGTGAGATATCTCCACCCTGATCATGGAACGGAATAAGGATCGAATGGGCCCAGGTTCTACTGCCGGTTCTCGGGTGTTCCGGGATGGCGAGCGATTGATGCCACTGGCTACCTGCGTTCAATTCATCCTTCTCCGCCCTCTAAGAGGGAAATCGCCCTTGTTAAACGATAATGCCCTCTCTGTCGCGTGATCTACGTACGGTTCACGATCGCGGGCCTGACCCGACGTCATAGGGCGGAGCCGGTCTTCTTTTCATTCGCCTTCCCCGCGCTTCTCTTACGCCCCTTGGCTTATAACTAAAAGCCTTCCTGGTCGAAGGGTCAAGCGGCGCATTCAGTCTCGATTCATTCAATTACGTTTAAATGAGAAACCCAGCTTGCTAACATGTAACAAGGTTCATGAAATTACACCTCTGAATGTCAGATCGGAAGTCTGATTGGAGCATTCACTTCATAATCGATGTTCATAGATTAAATGCGGATTCTTCTGGTGGGGACTTATGTCGACTTGACGTGCCAATCAGGAGGACTCCCATCCCCAACAACAGAAAGATTTGATCGTCTCTATCGTTGTAGAAACCCTAGCAACCATCCATACACTTCGCGAAATCCAAAGGAGCTATTCTACTACCGGGGAACTTGGGATCGAGCCGAGGAGGGCAAACAAAACGTCGGATTGCTAGCGATTTCGGCGCGCCTCGCTCGGAACTAGCGGGGTTTCGAGCTTAGCCCGAATGCCCCCTTCCCTTCCACCGGTGTTGGCGGCTAGGAATGCTATCGAGTGAGACATGAATGCACGGAGAGCGGAGGTTTTCCATTCTTCGGCACAAGTAAGACCGCTTCACGTGATGTCGTGTCTATAGCTGACCGAGTGGAAGCGAACCTTCGCTGGTGCGCGAGGAGGAACCGACCGTTGGGATACCTCCCCGTATCCAACCTCGGTAGTGAGACGATATGAACTTTGTTTCTGACGCGTTTGAGCTACAGCATCCTAGATCATCTGGCGTTGTGACGACTGCGTCTCGCTTGTTTTGCTGGTTCGGACGCGGCGGAAGAGTTTGAGAATTTCTCACGACGCCACAAGGAATTCGTGGGCCGAAACACCGTCATACCCATTAGCTCCAGATTCACATTATCACGGGTCTAACGCCTAGCAACCCCTGGAGCCCTACGAGCCAAATATCGTCGCTCGGGGCAGTGCTCGGCCTCCCTTGATGGTGCTGACGAGCAAAAACCAATGAGCATAGCAAATTATAATGATATATAATATAATACTCAGACATGTTCGAGGATGGAGTGCAGTATCATCTGAATCGTCTGCTCCACTAATACCATTCCATCCTCTCGTCGTTCAATCCTCCTGCTGCCCTCTCTCTCGTCATCAGCAGAATATTCTTCCTCGACGACTCCTCTGCCGATAGGTTTCCGTGTTTCAGAAGTAAATCCACCAACTGCAGTCGTATATAAACTTCCCATAACCTCATCTCCCGGGCGTTTTCGGATGCTCAGGCGGTGCTCCAAGGCACTAGCAAGCATCTTCCGAGCGTCGGAATCCGTGGCCGATCTTCCCTGTGGGGACGAGCCCCTTTGGCTCGCTTGCTTCGATGGACCTCTCGTATCTGCCTAAGACTACACGAGATGCACGCACCAGGTCTGCGTAGTCGGCCACACATCTCGCCGTCATGAGCGTTGGATCTATGAGCGGATGAGATCGAGTGGCGGATAGCAGGGACGACATGTAATTTTGAGGTCTCGGCGCGATATGTACCGCCGTACATAAATTTTGAAGAGGTTCAATTCCCTAACAAATACACGTGTTCATCATTGCGGGGTCGCGAAGACGTAGGAATCTCCATCCTTCCCCGCATGATATTAGAGCTTGACGTTTGAAAGGACCGGGGTATGTGTTGTTAGGTCAGGTTCGATTGTAATCCTAGCGCTAAACGAATCGATCAAGCTAGGCGAAGTGATAGGTAAGAGGTGTGAATAAAGAGCGCCCAAGAAGGAAGACATACCAGGGACCTCGCCAATGGTGCACTCTCTGTGCCGTCACCGGCCGGACACACGTATACCACTATGAACCCCGCTGGCAAGTTCCAATTACCCCTGACACGGCTTCTTCGTCTTCTGCTTCTTCATCCCAGAAACCATCTGTAATAGCGTACTCATTAGGTGATATCCGTGCACTTCTCAGGACGTCCGCGAGGGAATCTTGAACCGATAGTTTAGCTTTTTCAAGCCTCGAGAGGACCAACGCGTGTGGCAAACGACCTGGTTGAACATGAACTCCCTGTGGTCGATAATCCTGCGGTTCGTGGAGGTGACGACGTCCGTTCGGCGCGGCTGGCGTCTCCTCATCGTGCGCTAAAGAGGGAGGAAGGTTTGCGGCAACAGTTGCTGGTGTTGGAGGATTCGTCTCAACGTGGAGGCCGTGGCTTGAAGAAGGTCTGGCGGTATCGTTTGCTAGGATCGATGCAGGACTAAGTAAAACCCCGCTACTCTTCCTGCGTTTGTGAAAGGTTATTGGGGACGGAAACGGGTGAGTTGCCAGTATGAGATGCGGATGTAGTGGTAGCGATTACGGTGATGGCCGAATTTGCCACACTCTTCTCCCTTCGTCGCGAAATAGATTGCTGAGTAACAGTGTTACCGGTGGCAGTCGTCATATTGCTGGTAGATCTTGATATTATTCCATGGCCTTTCTCTCGCGGAGAAAAATCAAACTGTTGGCGACAGCAACACTCGACCCGCTCTCTGACCGTTCGAGCTTCCCTCCAGAACGTCTTCCATGATCCGAGAGTGGTCGTCGACTTGAGCTTGACGTTGCAGTACTTCCCATTCTTCAGTGTGTAGGTTTCTGCGAAGTGGCTGCTGGGCCGTTGACAACTGGCGATAATTGCAGTAAGTTCGCTGAAGAAGTCGAGGTTGCGGGTGCCACCAAAAATACGTCATTCAGAAAGTCGACTGCATTCACGTCTGGGCGAAGCGCGATTCTTTGTGTGGGGAGTCCGAAAAGGGTGACGAGTACCTATCGTTTTGTCCGATATTTTCCGGCTCAGTCTGAGAATATACTTTGGCCAAAAAAAAAAATTCTGAAGGAGTCTCACCCACTCGAACGACTAAAGCTTTGATCTCCTCGACATCCTCTTCGTGGGTTGTTCGCAGTATCAAGTGCTTGCCGTTTCCAGCTACCATGCACAGGAGAAGGCTGGTAAAGATGGCTGGAGGAATAGGCTCGCCACTATCTTGGGTAAGGGATTGGATGACACAGGTAAGGAGGGAGGCCAGGCAGTATGTCCGGTGGTCGCGGCTCGGCGAGGGGGCGTCGCCGTTTTGGAGCTGTCGGAAAACACGTGTGTGGCAACTGTCGACTCCCAAAAGTCGTCCGACCTTGTAGCTTTCTGCACACAACCTGACCTGACGCCCAAACCAACTCCCAGCGGACGGTAGACGATTGCGAATGTCTTGACAGCGAAGATGTGGCAAGATGACACCTTCCGTTCTCCATGGGACGATACTTTCCTATTCGAGAACGGCCCGACAGTTCCCATCCCCTAAACCCATGACCAACATCATTTCAGCGACACCATATCTTGACACAACCTCAGTATGTAGTCAAGGTACTCGCCTCATTGGATGAGCTATCTGAGCTATGCTCTTCAAGTTCTTTGGTCGAAGCCCGCTACCGGTCTCTCAACAGGTGTACGTCGATTCCATCGACTCACTTCGCTATATCTCCTATGAGATACTTCCTGACTATTTTGCGCTGATTGATGCGAATCCGCAGTTCCTATTCCGTGGACCTTTTCGTTGACCTTGAGTTGGCCTTTTCGGTCACAACAGGGTATTGCTATGTCAACAAGCCGGGACATGCCCTCGATTCATTCTTGACGGTAAATCTATGGAGGGAGCGAACGGTGGGGAAATCACCCGCCGATCAACCGAGCTCACCGTCTAGTCTTTATATCAGGCCTGATCCGATCCGTGAGCGAAGATATCCTTTAGACTTCCCGTACAGTATTGCAAGGATAGGCTAAAGGTATGATGCACAGGCTCTTCTCACCGCTCTATCTGCTCGGGAGTCTTTGCTACTCGGTGAACATCCCTGCTGTCGCATCTCGGCTGTTGGACCCTCCTGCCACCTGCGGGACGCGCTACTACCGAGTTTTCAAGCCCATCGTTTTGGATCGTTTCCTCTCCGTTTCTTTGGCAACACAAAAGCTCGCGACGCGGTCGCCCCTTGAAACATGCGGTCCTCCTGCTGCTTGTTCGCCGACGCGACGTTCGATTCTATCCACTTGCACGGGATCGTCCTACGGAACCGCTAGACCGCTTCAGGCACTTATTGGTGCATGCCAAGTCTCCCGTCTCGCCTACAACCTCGCCTACTCGCCTGACCCGACGATTTGAAGATCAGAAGATGTCAGAACAGATCGCGTTGGCCCGCTCAGTCTTTGTTCCAAAGACAAGGCGCATTTGGAAGAAAATAATTTGGTGCTTGAAAATATGACTCATTATGTGGGGATTGGCATTGGGGCTCTTGATGTTAGCGAGCGTCTTTGGGTGTTTCTCGTGTTGGCTTCCTGGTAAATAACCCTTGAAATGTGCCTCGCGGCGTAAGTGGGGCGATAAAGCCCAGTTGATTTGATTTATACGGTATCCACCACTCACTCGAAATATTCACCTCGGCTCCGCGAAGCGAAGGAAACTCGTTTCTGAACGCTGACGCCGTCCTGTCGTGTGTCTGTGCCAAGACTATTTGAGGCCTTTTGCTTGTTTGATATGACACCGGGACATTGTACATATCCAGGGGCCAAGTTGCCCGTGTCTCGGTCCGTCCGAAACCGAGTAGCTCCATGGCCGTAGCGTGGCTCTGAACAGAGATTTGCGGGGGTGAATGCAGCCTAACGAGACACGGTTGTGTTTTTTTATTGAACAGCAAGAAGCATCCCGCGTTTAATATGAAGATGGGACGCAATCGGCGATCTTGCCAATCCAAACTTCTTTTTCCTTCCCCTCCTCTCCCCTAACTTCCCCACCCCCCCAAGAACAAAAGAAACCACCCTGCCATTTCAGAAACGATGGGCTGCACGACGTCGGTCTGTACTGCGACATCGCCAAGCAACGCTGCCACTCGCGATGGATCACCCGAGGTGACCTGTACAGAATGTCAGCACACCTCCCAATCTCACAAACAGACGACCATCTGGAACAACGGTATGCGGGTGCAAACCACTTACTGCAAGCTGTGCCGAAGCAACTGCAGAACAGCCTCGTCCCGTGGTGGAACGGGGACAGGATCCGATCTCTCCCAGTGAACGTACAGCTTGGAGAGGTACCGCTGCCCGTTGCTTGGTATGCACCCCACCTGTGCGGCCTATTTAGCATTTTCTAACGCGCTCTCGTGTGCGTTTCTTTCGCGGTCCAGCCCGTCAGGGCCGGCAACGAGGCGCCCCCTTTCCTTTCCTAAAAAAATATCGCTCTCGAGCTTCTTTTGAGCTCGAGCCGTCGCGTACACCTCTAAATCTTTACCTGTGCCCTGTTTCATACTTATATATCGAGTATCCTTCTGAACTTGGTTCCCCATCGACTTCAACGGTATTTCAATCCAAACCACGCGTCGAAGGCCAGAAAGCCCCATCTACCTGTTACATCAGGGAGAGATGAAGACATAGCCATACGTCTCAAGCCACCGTAAGCGTGGCTTGTGGAAAGCGGTAAGGCCAGTGAGGGCTTTTTTCTGAGCCCTGCTTTGGATTCCGACCGAGGCCGTCCCGAACCTTTCACGTCTGGCGCACAAATGCCCTCCACCTCTCTATCCAGCCGTTTTCATTGCAGATTCTGCAACAAGGGCTACGATGAGGTTGCGAGCAGGACTCGGTAGGGATCCTCGACTGCTCTGAGTACAAAGGGTGGCTTCGTCGCGACGACATCAACTGCCCGCGCTATCGACGACAAGGTTTCGTATCTCTGGGCTCACGCGAAGCGCATATGTACCGTGTACGGCGTGCTGGCTGTGCTTTTCTGAGAAACGGAATGGAATATTGAGCACAAGGTGTATCACTCTATCATCAGGCAAGCTTTCTCCTCTACCGCCGTCCCAGAGTTGACAGGCCACTCCCTTCAATCTAAGCTGGAAGTTGATTCTATGGAGTGCATCTAGGGAGCAGATTATGCTCTTAGTTCAGTCCCCTCTGCCTGAGGGATGCTCTAGAGAATGGTCGTTCGATCCTCCTGCTAGACGTCCCTTCCTTCCTTCGCAACAGGTCCCAGATATTCTCTATGAAGGCTGGAAATTTAGAGAGTATAAGCCTCTCTCAGTGCAAACCGCCGTACATGGAATGCGACAATCGCGAATACATGCGGGAGTCGGTGCGAGCCTCATCTAATTCTATGAAAAGCAGAAGGATGTAGAGACACGTCAACGCTCTATATATCTCTAATATGGAGGGGAGGAGAAGCAGGGGCAGAGAGTGAAAGAGCCGAGAGCACAGTCGAGGATCGATGAGGTGCCTTGAGTATCACGCTTGGAGACCGATTCCGCGAGCTCGAACGGACCTGACGGGTCATTCTCCCTATTCGCCATTTCAGATAGGTACCAAGCCGATTCCAGTTTCAAGTGCGAATACAATGGGGGCAGTGGGTGCGCTTGGAATCAAGTGGAAGGGAGGAGAACTTCTGGCGATTTAGGGGCGCGACGTACGAGGTTTTGAGCTCCGTTTAAAAGTCCTGGTCCCCTTCCGCCGATGCCAGTGGCTATGACTACTATTGTACGTGATCTGCCTACACAGACAGCAGAGTGCTTCTGAGGCATTCGAGCTTCAGGATCATGAAACAATCGACGTTGTGAGGATCGCGTCCCTTTGTCTGCTGGACCGGAAGCGGCGGAATAGTTTCTAATTGTCCCACGACCAGAAAGTTCGTGGCGGCCCATCAGACATACATATATTAAGTTATCCGGCCCCATTCAAAATTCCAGCCACTTTGCGGCTGAAAAACTGCGGAATCTTCTCTTTGACTCGAAGTTTGCTCGACTAGCTCGATTGCCCAATATTGGGGAACCAAATTAGCCCCCCCTCTCCCAATGCCACAGGCTCCTGTATCATTCTGCAACATTTACGGGTGTATGTTTCATATTGGACGACATACAAAGTGCCCTCGATTCTGTGCTTGAGACATCTTCACTTTGATCTTAGGGCGGGGGTCCTGGGCGAGTCGGCCTAGGACCCGTTGTCTGTTCTCTATTCCAGAGGAACGAGCGATCGACCTCAGTGGCTACCTGCGCTCGACTCATATTAGTCGGCCATCCATGGCAGGAAGCGCCCTTGTTAGGCCATCTTTACGAGCACGCTCTCTCCATCGGGTGATCTATGAACAGAGACGGTAGATGGCTTAGCCCTACGTCATAGCTTGTCTTCTTTTCATTCTTCTTCCCCACGCTTCTCTCAAGCCCCTCGGCTTGTGATTAAATGACTTCTTGGCCGAAGGGTTCAGCGGCGCGTTCAATCTAGAATCGTTGGGTTACGTTTGAAGGAGGAACCCAGCTTCCTAACATGTAACAAGGTTCGTGAAATTACACCGCCGAATGTCAAATTGGAAGTCTGATCATAGCGCTTTACTTCATAATCGATGTTCACAGATTAAATGAAGATTCCTCGGGTGGGGATTTATGTCGACTTGACGTGCCAATCATGGGGACTTCAACCCCCCACTGACAGATTAGGTGGTCTTTATCCTTGCCATAACCTGAGCAACATCCATCCACTCTGCAGAATGCAAAGGAGCGATTCTATCACCAAGTCAGACGAGTCCGAATCCAACGGTATACCCGTCTATCCAGTTTCCACCGTCCAGGACGTTAAAGCTCCGCCACGAGGAAGGGATTTTGGGGTCCTTCCAATACCAAGAAATCGGCGGTGGGACGATTCGTCAGTTTACGAGATCCCGTTGCATATGAATATTTTGTTCGGCGTCATCAGTATGACAAGTGGGTTCATTGAACACGCAGCGTTGGTAACGATATGTTTCACTGACATTTGGGTTCAGCGGTTGCAAACATCTATTATTGCCAGCCTCTAACATGTACGTATAGTTTCAGTAAAGCAGACAAACACTGATCTCACCGTGTGATACAGTGGTCTTTACCAAGGAATTCCATACTGATGAGAGCGTTGCTTCGACCATCCCAACCCTAGCTCAGGCAGGGTAAGGTCTCTGATATTAGTATCACAGGTCAGCTTGCTGACGATACGACTTGTAGGTACGCCATCGGACTCCTCTTTATTACGCCACTGGGGGATCTAGTCCGCCGAAGAGGCCTACTATTGGCGGTCCTCGCCCTTTCAACTATTTTAACTATCTGCGTGACATTATCACCCACAATTCCTGTGCTCAAGACATTGATGTTCCTTCTCGGAGTTGTATCCGTCACCCCTCAAATAATCATGCCCCTCGTTGGGGATCTGGCCGAACCGCATCGTCGGTGCACCGTAGTATCCATCGTCCTATCGGGCCTACTATTAGGAATCATCTTCGCGCGTTGTGTTGGCGCAGTGATCGTGTTCTGTTCAGGTTCCTGGAGGACGGTGTACTGGATCGGCGCAGGGCTTCAAATCTTTTCTTTCCTCCTCCTCTGGTGGTTCTTACCGGACTGGCCGAGCAAGGCAGGCGCAGCACCAGTGCCACCGGATAACAAGTCAAGCGCTCGCTCGGAAACATACGGAAACGTACTTCGAAGCATGGCCAGACTCGCCGTTACGGAGCCCATTCTAATTCAAAGCTGTCTGATTGCGTTTGGCACCCAAATGGTGTTCAGCAGCTTTTGGGTTACTGCAACCCTTCTTTTGGGTGCACTGCCTTATAATTTTACAACGTGGGTCTAGGTTACAGTCCTCTACATGCAGCTCAACACTTAATTCGAACACAGATTCCAAACAGGACTGTTCGGCTTGACGGGTTTGCTCGGAGTCTTCATTGTTCCGCTTGCCGGCTATCTGCTCGACCGACTGCTCCCCTGGGCCGGGTTGCTCATTAGCATCCTGATACTGATGTCCAGTCAATCGCTTCTGACGGCAGTAGCAAAGAGCGACCTCGTGGTTCCCATTCTGGGGAGCTTTGGTACGTAAACATCAATTCAACTGGCCTGAGTCGCAACTTTCGTTAAGTCGTTTCACTTTAATAGGTCTCGACTTGGCCCTCCAGGTAAAGCGCCGCACTGGCCGACAGTATGCGTGGACTGAAATCTGCACTCTCACAGATACAGCAAATATCGAGTGCTGGTCGAATTTTTGCGTAAGGATACGTGGGATATTGTGTCTTTACTCCGTCGTTGAATTAGTCGAACTATAGGATCGATTCCGCCCTCAGAGCCAGGCTAAATGCCGTATTCTTGATTTCCGTGAGTCAGTTCTTCTACACTAATTACCCGCGAAACCAACAATACTGATGTCTCTTCAGAGTTTTTCAGTGAGCTGCGTCAGAAATTACAGCGAAAGATCCGCCAGCTACTGATCAATGAGCTCGGCAGGGTCAAGTTGCTGGTTCTGCTCTAGGAACGGCCTTGTTTTTCCGAGGTACAACGGGATGGAGATTGTCTTATGGAACATGCGTCGCAATATCTGGAGCTATGCTGTTTATTCTCTTATTGAGAGGTCCTCATTGCAAACGCCACACCTGGGCCGGATGGGAAGGTGGTGCAAGATTGTCAAACATGTCTCAACCCTCGGATAAAGCTACAGCCGAATCTAGTTCGGTGTAACTTCAGATTTAGGACATTATGGACGTGGTTTCGCCTCCAGAGGGACTACAGGGCAAAGTCGGACCGGGTTATGGACGACCGGCGGGTCAAAATCTAATCTTATCTCCGTGTGCTCCAGTCTGGTTTGGTATCATACTACGGGTGCAAACAGACTTTGTAATTCACTACGACTCGTCTTGTCCATCCTCAAATCCTGAAGAGGAGGAGAATAAGATTCAACGGCTGTGATGAGAGGGGGCAAGAAATACGGCATACCTTCAGCATAAGCGTCCTCCTGTGCATCTTGGATAGCGTCCGCAACGACCAATCCACCAACGATACCAGCACCAGCACCGAGAGCCACGGCTGCACCCGTACTCATACCACTCTTCTTGTGACCTTCTTCCGCATAATACTGTTGTGGGTGGCCCCCATAACCGTGCTGGGCGTATCCGCCTCCTGGCGGTCCTTGCTGCCATTGTCCTCCTTCGTCAGCGGGATGGATCCAGGATGGCATCGGAGGATTAGTTTGAGTATTTACATAGTACCTGTCACAAAGGGGCGCTCTCAGTTTACTTCGCGGTTACGGGGAGCCGCCGGCTTCGATTACCATCGTTGATACTGTTGGTCGAACCGCTGAACAAAGCCCCACGGCAATGGGCGTTGGTCAGGATTAACTGGTCCGTTTTGATAGGAGTTCATGATGAAGGTGGTGAGATAGCAGTTGGTAGCGAGTGAAGTTCAGACGTCGTCGCCTTTTCATGCTCGGGCCGTTAACTTCACACCAGCTGCTCCTTCACAGCCGGTAACAGATTGTCTTGGCCTATTCTTAGGCACAGAACGTTTCTACTTCCTCGGCCAAATTTTGGCTCGGAGCCAATTATCTTTGTTCGAAGGGTGTCCAGACCCGTATCTAGACAACAGATGCATTGTGAAGGCACGTTCTGGCGGGAAATCGTATGCCGGAGGGCCCTTGGCTTTCGGCAAGCAGCGGGAAAAGTATCGACCTTGGCGCATATCAGCAAATATCTTTGCTTGCGAACATGCATTCACCCACGAGGCAACTGCGGCAGAACTGGCACGGTGTGAATTCAGAAACCAGACGCGAGACGTCCCACGAAGGTTCGGTGGCCGTTTCTCTCTTTCTCCCTTCTCCTCTTCCCAACCACCACAGCTCCAATCAACAGATTTCTTGCAAGAAGTCCAGATAATTTTAGAGGATGAATGTAAGTCATTCAACTCGACAATCTTGTGAAGTTTCCAACACATTCTTTACCCAGCACCCAGGACAAGGTCAATTCTATGACGACGGAAGGTATTACCCACCACCAAATTGTACGTGAATTTCAGAGCTGCGAACCAGAAGATAGGTCCCTCATACTAGTCCTTTACTAGATCCTCCACCAGGTTGGGGTCCACAGCAAAGCGGAGTAAGTGTGTTCGCGCCTTCAGCCTTCTTCGCGCTTGTAACCCCAGTGGCCGGATAGGGATATTATCCTCCTCAAGGGCCACCACAAGGGCCTGGAAGTAAGTAATATAGGTCTAGGTGACCCCGGACACGGACTCACAACGGGTCTCCCGTTCACAGTGTATCAGCCACAGCCCGCGCCACAAATGTGCGTCGCCTCGGTGAAAATGACGCCCTCGAGGACGACCCATTGACAACTACCCCATATTATAGGAAGCAAGATTCAGGAGGAGGTGGAGGAGGACTGTGTGCCGCTTGGTAGGTTCGATTTGTCACTCAGGGCTTACATTGCTTGTTGACACCCGTACTCTGGGCGGCCCACAGTCTGGGAGGGGTAGGATCAGCCGTTTTGCCCGAAAACGGTACAGTTAGCTAACATAATTAATTCCATTAGGCCTGCTTATGCTGCTGCGCAGATGGTAAAGTTCTCTCGAGCTCTCCCTTTTGACATCTGAGTGCTGATTTTCGCCCCTTCGACCAAAGCTTGCTGCTAGTGCGGAGCGTCAAACGCGAGTTATTACGCGACGAGTTTGACATGGGATCCGTAGTCTTGATAGAGGCCCCGATGCATCTTCGTACCTACGATCCACATGTAAAGGTTCACAGCGTGCTCCATAATATGATTTGACGGCCCGAGCGGCCCCGAATTGACCGGTGGCCAGAGGAATTCTCGATTTGGGAGACGTCGGGTACCTCCAAGCTATTAGTTCCAGGTGTCGTTGCCGACCTAATGTTCAGTACGGTACCCACATTGCGGGAAGGAACTGTGGTGGTTATTTGCACTTTCAACCGTGGCCGATGCGCGAAATAAGAGAAAGAGTAAAAGAACGTTCGCGATATAATTGGAAAACTAGAAATATGAGCCCAACGGGAAAAAAAAAGAAAAAGAAAAAGAAACATAGTGAAGGAACTCGTTGACATGAACCAGGCGATAGGTCCTGTGAATGTTCAGCATATAGTACAGGGAGTGCGATAGGGGCCTAAAATAACGCAAGGAGAAGGGACTGAGAAGTAAAAGTCAACGATAATGTCAAGGAGAGGGGGAGCCCTATCGGTGGTAGGGGAGAGTCTGTGACTGAGAAGATGGGTATCGATAGGCGACAAAGTCTTCATCTTGAGCAATGAGGGCGAGCTTTTTAGAGGATGCTACGCTAGCTATAGGATTCGTATGAGAGCCATTAGATCGTGGGTTGGTAGCGAAATCGGAGAAAGCAGAAGAGTGCGAGGTGGAATGCTCCCTGGCATGCTGCTGATGGTAATCCATCCCTCGACCTGGCGCGAGAGTCGCTGACGAGGCTGATCCAAGATAAATCGTCGGAGGCGACGAGTTTTGGTGCTTCTTGCTCGGTGAAAAGAGGGAGCCGAAACCGAATCGGCTACTGCGCGGCTTTGAATTTGCGGATGAGGACGTTGATCCCTTGCCGCTCTTGGAAAAAATGCTTGATCGGTTGCCGCGCATATCTTCGAGTTTTCCGAGCGACAACCTGGAGCCTCCAAATTCGTCGTAACGCGCCCCAATAGCCGGCGGAGGCGCGAAGGGGACGTCTTCGGGGACCATCCATGTCTGGCGGCTGAATTTGTTCGTCACACCATTGAAAGACGATCTTCGACCTTCTTGCCGGAATGGGGCATTTGGCGCAGCTAAGTCCCTTTCTGCGTCCCCCGTCTGTGGAGCATACAAAGTGCTGGGGCGTCCGAATTGGGCCTGGGGCGGAGCGAGAGAGTCTGGTGGCAGTGGTGGTAGATTCTTGTCAATCGAGTATCCTCGGTGAGAGATGGGTGATGCTGCAGAGGCACGCTGCATTCGGGGATCGACTTGGGAGACTCGACGGTCATCGTTCGGGTCCATATCATGCTCAGCTTCGTCTCTGTGGGCTGAGTTTCGAGGATCGTCGCTACCGCTGTCTCTCCAGGGGAAGCGGTTTGAGGTAGGCGAAGGCAGGAGACTGGACGGGGCTGTAGGTGGCGAAATGCCGGTTGCAGACGGGGCCAGGGGGGCGGACACAGATCGAGGGTGCGGCATGCTACCCCCACCAGAGAGGGAAGGAGACGATGCATGGCGAGAATGAGGTGATCGATCAGACCGACCGCTGACGAGATACGAAAGAGGAGGCGGAGGAGCGAGAGGCGCGGAAAGATCTTCCTCTGCTGCCGCTGCACGCGGGGCTTTGTCCTTGGCTTCTCCGTCTTTGCTGTGACCGGTCATCAACTTCCACAACTTGCCGATACCCGTTGACTTCTTCTTGCTCTTGGTTGTTCCGGATTTGTCGTCGGGATGAAGCATCGACTCGGGTTCCATGGTCAAGCGTCTGTCGGCATACGCCGGATCTCCAGGGACGAACTCGAGCGAAGGGGGTGCGCTCAGGTCGTATGGGATATCTTGAGAGACGTATGCTTTACGATCTTGATCCAATCCAAGACTATAGACGCCGTCTCTCAGTCAGAAATAAATCTCAAGAGGCTCCAAGACAACTTACTGCATATCCATCATGCTTCCTGACATAGCCAAACTAGTCTGGCTGGTTCCACCCCAGTGCCTGTAACCGAAGAAGCGTTTAACCGGTGTACCTCCGGTTTCATTTGAAGCTTGGGAGGCACCCCTTTGCATCGGGGGTCTTGTGGGGCTCAAAGGCTGACCGGCCGCTGAGAATCGTCGGTTCGTGGGTCCAGGTGACAACTGGGCAGCAGCGCCTTGAGGCGCCTGAGGATACGGGCTTGGGTGGCCAACGGGTTGAGCGTAAGGCAAGAAAGACTGCGACCCTGTATCAGGCGCTGGGCTGCCACCCGAATAAACGGAGGCGTTGTAAACCGAGCCCCCATCGTTCAATGCCGCAGACGACATTCGTCGGCGTTGCCTCTCATTTCTCTCCAGGCTTCTCATCCGAGCGCGCTCCTCCCGCTCCTCCCTCTTGAGGTCCACCTTTTCGACGATGAGGCCATTCTCCAAAAGCGTGGCATCTTTCTCAGCGGGACCAGCGTACGGAGCAGTCGGGACCGCCGCAACGCGGACTGCGATGCCACTGGTACGCGGGCTTGTCGACACAGTTTCGTATCCAGAGCGCCTTATCTGGGAGTAGCTCTCCCTGACGCGATTGTCCATGAGACGGGACTCCCTCTGGGTTTGGGCCCTAGCTGCTGCTTCCGCGACCAACAAAGCAGACTGGGACTTGAGATACGCTTCCAGCGTCTGCCAGCGAGCGTGAGGTTCTTTTGGATTCTGTGAGCGATGGGAAGTTTTAGCAAAACATGCCGGCCAAGGATCGAGCAACTTGCACGCACCATGGTCAGCCAAACCTTGAGGTTTTCCTCGGTCAAGCGACCTCCTCGAGCTTTAGGTCGAGGGCGTCCGTTTGAAGATACTGGAGTAGACACGGGTACGCCCTCGAGGCGGGCGCGTACCTCCTCTTCCTCATCTCTTCGAACGAGTTCGCGGTACCACACGTCGCTATCACGGTCCCATACCCCTTCACCTGTTACATCAATATCCGCCATGTCTCGATCCCGCATCATGCATTCTATGCAGACTTCTTCGACGACTACTGGTGCTGCTCGTGGACCTCCGCGAGTTTGTGGCTGGGGTGGTCTTTGATCGACAGGAGGCATCAAGGATTGGGGGGAACGGGGAGTTGCAGCTGGTGGGCCAGCAGCGGGAGCGCGCTGCTGAGTGGGATACGGGGGTTCGTAGTTCATCCGCCCGTCGTCGCGTATTGCTGAGGGCGAGGAAGGGCCTGGACCAGCGGACCGCCTCCCATTTTGAGCTGGGACGTAAGAGTTGGCGTCGACCAGCTGGTTCACCCTGGTTGAATCCGTGTTCCGGTCCATTCGACTACCAGTGGCCATCGTCGGTGAGCCTCCATCCCTAAAATTTTGTGAGCGCCCTGTAGGCGATGCTGCCGCTGGCGAACGAGATACAGGGTCCGGGGGAGGCGACACGGACGAGGAAGTGCCACGCTGTTGAACTTGTCCGATGGATGGGGCGGCCATCCAGCTGCCAGAGCCGACTCCTGCCATGCTTGTTGGGCCGCTGCTGTTGTATAACGATGCCCGGTAGTGATGGGGGGAGGCTGCACCGGGTGGGAGGTATGAAAGCGGTCTTGGCGAAGCAGAATCTTTCGCGGGGTTTGATGCGCCGGTTGGAACAGGACGATGAGCCGGACTGGTGGAACGAGGTGGTTCGTCCTCTGGGACTGGATCCGTGTCCTGAGTTGGTGGTGTGCTGGGTTGTCTTGGGACGTCGGGCGACGATGGGGGGAGGAGAGGGGAGAGGGAGTTGGGAGGTGGACTGGACGGTCCCTGCAGAGGGGCGGCAAAAATGGTTGTTGCAGGTGGTGGGGGACTCGGGCGCGGCTTCCAAACCCTGCCTTCCGACGATAACGACTTCTCTCGCATGAGTGGAGATGCTTGGGATGCTGTAGCGGACACTGCTGTCAGACCATACAACGATGGCTCTCCGTAACTCGGCTCGATCTTGGGTTGATGTTGTCGTTCTGGCCGCTGGTCAGCGTTCGGTCTTCTTCCATAGGTGTCAAAATAGTCCCCGACATCCATCAAGGATCCGAGATGAACCTTTGGTAGAACGAGACCCGTTGATTCGAATGAAGGGGATGTAATGTTGTTCGCGCGCGAATTCTCCGCCAATGCTGGTGAGCGGTCCTCCTGAGGGTATGAGAGGGCGTCTGCCATTGGGCCTGTTGAACGTTTTGGCGGCGACGGGGGGGAGGGGGAGACGGCTTTGAGGAGAGTTCACGAGATTATATGAAGAGTTTCGCCGGTGCAGGGATGAAGGAAGAGTGATGGGGATGGTCGGGCTTCACGAGGCTTGACAGTTGGATTCCTCACGCCTCAGGGCAGTTTGGGCGCCTTCGATCACACCGCCAGACGCCACGGCGAAAACAAGTGGAGCCGAGAAAAAAAGGAACTACATCGAGCCATTACTATCAAAGCGCCCCGGGTCTACATCGACAAGTCCGATCCCCATTGAGGTCATCGGGAACTACCAATCTCCGTTGACCAGAACATCCCTGTGGCTTTAGCATCTACTTGCGGTACCTGGATAACCAACCCATGGTTACTTGGTTGTGCGAGAGACAGTCGACTAGGTTTGAAGCTCACCAAAGCATACTCTTCCGGTTCCGACGCATCTTCCTTTGCAATTGAAGCATTCCATACAAGAGAGCTTCGGCCGTTGGTGGGCAACCTGGAACATAGATGTCGACGGGTACGATACCTGGTAACAGCAACGTTAGCTCTTGACGCTACGCAAGCAAGAATTCGAAACATACGATCGCAGCCGCGGACGACTGAGTAGGCATAATGGTAATAGCCTCCACCATTAGCGCAGGAACCCATGGAAATGACCCATCCTAACAAAATGAGAACAAGTAAGAATGGAGAGACTAATTCCACAAGCAGCATCCCTTACTTGGTTCGGGCATCTGGTCGTAGACCTTGCGCAGGGCAGGGGCCATTTTATTCGTTAAAGTTCCCGCCACAATCATAATGTCGGATTGACGGGGACTAGCACGGAAAACTACTCCCAAACGGTCCTGGTCGTACCGTGCAGCGGCCATGTGCATCATCTCGACAGCGCAGCATGCCAATCCTGAAATGGGAGGTCCTTGTTAACGCCGGAACACTGGAAATAATGTCGTGGTAAACTTGCCGAATGTCATTGGCCACATGGAGGATTGTCTTGCCCAATTGGCAATCTTGTCGAGCGTTGACAGAACGTATTCTGCAAGCCCCATTCAGTTAACAACAAATATGCGAACTGAAGTACATCTTACTCACCAACTTTGTTGCTTGGCATATCCGCTCTCATTTGAATTGAGCCCTTTTGGGCGAGGGTAGTCACAGAAACTGGGTCGCGAGGGGCAGGCGGGCCTGTCCAGTCGATCTTTTCGGGTTCCGCTGAGGCAGACTTGGAAACATGAAGGCTTCGGAGAGAAGCTGCAGGTCGGAAAGCTATTAGAAAACAAAGATATGTCAGACCAAAAAGACCAGCATCAAGGGACAATGTGCACGTACCATGAATGCCAACAGAAGAGCTGCTTGGGACGAAGTGCGAACCTGGGAACGTCAATGCGGTCAAAATCGGAATGCTTTGGCGGAGCTGCCAGCTCCTGCGACCGTGAACATACTTGAGCGTGTTGCCGCTCGTAGAGCATGTAACGTGGCCATAATTGGCTTGACGATATTTGAGAGGTTTTGCAAACGAGAGTGGAGTGTTGAGAACGGCGACCAACCGGAGACAGGCGATTATCCCAATAGATCCCACGTTCGATGACAATGTTTGCTGAGCTAATTCCAATTTGGTGCTGTTTGGTGTTGGAAACTGTGAGAATATTACGCTAGGTAGAATCAACGGATTTCAGTCTAAGCCAGTCGTCCTCAAGCGTCTCCTCAAGCAATCATGGGTCAGTGTCGACCCGAATCATCACAGAGATGCGACTAAGCTAACAGCGATCTAATTGTTTCTCCTAATGCTATCGTACAGGTATCTCTCGTTCATCTCGGCACAAGCGTTCGGCTAGTGGTGCTCAGCGCCCGCACTACAGGAAGAAGAGAAGATTCGAGCTCGCTCGTCCACCAGCAATGACCAAGCTTGGGCCAAAGCGTGTCCATCCAGTCCGCACTCGCGGTGGAAACCACAAGTACCGTGGTCTTCGTCTTGACGCGGGCAACTTCGCCTGGACCTCTGAGCACATCATGCGCAAGGCCAGGATTATCGGTGTCGTTCGTCCCATTCACGATTCGAGAAAGTGAAACGAGGGCGGTTGTGAGCTCATGAGAACCCCTCGTCGTACTCTACCAGGTTTACAACGCCTCCAATAACGAACTTGTCCGAACCAACACCCTCGTCAAAAGCTGTGTCGTCCAGATCGACGCTCATCCTTTCCGGCAATGGTACGAAGCACACGTGAGTGAAGCTAGACGTGAGCGACGAAGCGACTGGGTCTAAGTGACCGCGTCTGTAGTACTCCACGCCTGTAACGAAGAAGGTCAGCAAAGCCGCGGCACCTGCTGAGGGCGAGCAGAAAGAAAAGAAGCCTGCTGAGAAGGCCCGTGCTAAGCTGTATGAGCGACGCCAGAAAGGTAAGCAGAGCGAATGAATGGCGCTTTGGAAGTGTATCACTGACTTTCAGCCACATGAAGACGCTGCCATCGAACATGCACTGGAGGTCCAGTTTGGCGCCGGCCGTCTATACGCCATCATCTCCAGCCGACCCGGCCAGTCCGGACGCGCTGATGGTTACATCCTTGAGGGTAAGGAGCTCGAGGTGAGTGACCGGTGACACCACGAAACCCGATTCGAAGTTCCTGACGACAGTATCCCTGGCAGTTCTACGCAAAGAGAATCAAGTCAGGCAAGAAGCACCAGGCTTAAGCGATCTAGGGTTTCATCTGCATGTCGGTGGCGCTGGCTGCGCTGCAGGCGACCTGGCTTTCCATTACACACATCACTTCCGCTTTCTCCCATTCCATTTGTATGATCTCGTACTACCTTTGTGTGAATTATGAGCGCGTTTTCATTCTAGTCCCAGTATATTTTTTGTACCCGTTGCCTGTCTGTGTCTGTCGAAACGCGCTGTGAAACGAGGATTGTGGCTTTTTGAGTCTCAGCGAGCCTGAGTTGCCGGGTGTTGTGTGCGGCGCTGTGTTGAGCGACACGCGCGGATTTGGTTTTTATCCAAGCGTCCCTCTCCCACCAACTTCCCCTCCACTTTTCCCCTCTCGTGGGTTCTTCTCCCCCCCGCCGTCTTGAGCGACGGCATAGCTCATGAAGCCAGCGCGCCCGCAAGATTTACCGCCAGTGACATGGAGTCTCACCCAAGGATTGATGGTGGCCCGCGACCTAGCCCGGGATGACGATCTCCTGAGGTATGTTTTGGCCGGTCCAAACTGCAACATGGAGAACAGCAGCTCAGACGACACGATAGTCACTTGCTTGTAGATACAATTGGGACAGGTCCAGAGGCTCCCTTGGGCATGCATAAGATGGATAGCGCGCGGCGGATGCCCAAGTTCAACACGGAAGATATCCTGTACATCGTACGAAAAGTGAGCGGTCCCCGGCATCCGAACGACTTTGCCGCTCGAAATGCCCACTCAACATAACCAACGCCTGCTCTCCCATAGCATGTAATACCCCAGACCGGACTCGGCCCTTCGTCGAGTAAAGTGAGCGCGGCCGTCGATGCGCTACTCCAGTGTGTCACCTCTCTCTGCCTTTCTGGCACAGCAAGCCGCTGCCAGCTCACACTCTTTCTTCTCGATGCAGACTCCCATTCATCCGCCAGTACATGAAGTTCTTTAGTCAAAAACAAATCAACTGCTTCGCAACGTGAGTTTCAGTCTCGCATCGACCGCTCGAACTCAAAAGCCAATCTGATGGTCAACTCCTGCTCATCTCTTAAGCCACGCCTCACGCTACCTCGAACTCTACCTGCCTTCGGGCTCAATCGAAATCGCCAGCACGAACCGATACACCTGGAAGACTGGCAAGAAGGAGCTATGTGTACTCGCAACGGTTCCCCTATCACCCGGCCAAACTGTTCGGGAACTGAAAGGTTCATTGGCCGACCTGACCGCTGCAGAAGATGAAGGTACGGGTTCCACGGGCGATCCTTGCCTCACGTAGCACATGTTCAACGGCTTCGTATTATATGATAGAACTCAGGCGAACAGACCGTCGGCAGAGCGAGACAGGGATCAGTCGGGATTTCAGCGTCATACACAGCAAACAGAAAAGATGCAGCCAACTCTTCCTGGGGCCTGCTCGTTTCGTTAACGTGAGTGAGCGGCATCCATATCTATAGCCGATATTCATATTCTTTCTGCCTTATGATGTCATTTGATCGCGCTGACCATCCCGGCATTCAATGCAGCACGATTGTAACCCGAACTGCGAGCTCATCCGAGATGGCAGGTACATCACATTCCGTGTCATCCGTCCCATAGCCCCCGGAGAAGAGGTCACTGGCTGGTATGGAGAAGATTACTTCGGAGATGGGAATTGCGACTGTCTGTGCGAGACATGCGAGAAGGGTGTCAAGGGAGGATACGCAAATCGACCGAGTCCCGTGCCGGAGGAAGATGAGGAATCGGAGACCGGTAGACAAGATAAGGGAAAGGGTAAAGCAAAACCAGCCGACTCGATCTCCGATTCCGGTGATACCACCATGGGCGGCCGGCAAGCCTCACAAGACACTACCCCGACCTTGGCTTCGCGTAAAGCAATTCGACCAGTAGTCGCCGTTGCATCTGAACACGAAGATGACGAGGACGAGATCGACGGCTCAACCTCTCGAAGCCCCTCCCGCAGCTCGCGAAGCAGAACCCGCGACGCTGGTCCCTCTTCTTCCGGCTCCAGCTCTCTCAATGCACCCAATAACCGCTCATCCTCCAAGTCATTGCGCCCTCCGGTGTCTCGTGGTGACTCCCAGACCTCCTCGGGTTCGGTGGATCGCATGTTCGGCACCACATCTCCAAGCAAGGTTCGGAAGTCGAACTCGGCGGCTATCGCAATCAACGCGATGGGCTCGGCGTTGTCCACAGCCTCGACCTCGCCTAATCCATCCCCTTCCCGGCGCTCGAGTCGACTCTCTGCCCACACAACCGTCGACGAAGTGCTCTCCTTACCCACACCAGGACCCAGCCAAAGCGGCCACGAAGATGAAGAACCTGTGACCATCAGGACCTCGACCCGGATTGCCCAGAGAGTTGGCCCTAGACACTCACTTCCTGTCGCTGCGCCGAGCACAAGACTCGGGATGCAGCTACCCACTCCTCCCTTATCATCGCAAGAGCTTCCGGAAAAGGCTGACGGGCGGCGTGGAGGAGCGCGAAGGAGTGATTCACCGACGAATGGCAATAAGCAAAGTGGTTCAAAAGAAGGAACCCCCGCAGCTTCAGCAAAATCCGAGCCGCCCACCAAAGTGGATGAGCCACAGCGAACTCTTCGATCAAGAATCGCTCAAGCAATCGCTGCCGCTCAGGCGAACGCGGCTGTACTTCAAAGGGAGGCACCGACCAAGAAAAATGTAAAGATTTGTAAAACATGTAACAAGGAGGTGCCGAAGGGAAGCCACTACAAAAATAACGAATGCTTCAGGTAAGTTGCGGTATCAGCAGGCTGAGCATTCGCTAAAACAATATTTCACTGGAAGGTGCATTCGCCACATGCTCATCTACGGTAGTAAATGGCCTTCGCGGGTCGGTAAACCTCTATCGGAAATCAAGCCCCGGGCACCAACCCCCGAACCGCCCAAACCAGCGTTTGCTAAAGAATGGCGTGTTCTCGAAGTTCCAGGGCAGCATGGACGTAGTCGGAGTCGCCACCGTGACGATGACAGCAGCTCAGAAGAGGATCGTTCTCGAAGGAAATCCCGTGGGCGGAGCACTGGGCGGCGGTCTCTTCGTCTCCGAGGGAGAGGAAGTCAAAGCGATGTGGAAAGCGCCGAAGACGAGGCTGATACGAGTTCGGAAAGTGAGGAGGTATCCAGCTCAGACGAGTCGGAATACGAATCAGACCCTCCGCTGCCCTTCTTGGGTCCTCTGGCTGGCGGACCGAACCCCATGTACTTCGCTCGAGCTCGAAGGCGGGGCTACATCTGTCTCCCCGAACTCGTTTGCGAGTCCGACGACGACATGGACATCGATGAACCAATCCGGGAGGACGAAGAAGATCCTACAACTACCCAAGGCCCTCCGCTCCCTCTTCGCGTCGCTCTCCTTCGCACCCAAACGGAGTCCGGAAAGCGGGCAGTTGCGGTCTCAGACGAGTCAGAGGATGTCGACGGCGTTTCTTTACCTCTTAACTCGGAGGATGACCTCGACGGTGAACCCCTCTTGTCCTCCCGCTCGGGCTTGTCCACTCCTCTATCCCCTGCGGATCTCCAGTTGGGTGACTCGGAGTTAACACCAGTACCTTCCGAGGCCACAGAAGTCCAAGCTCCAGCCTCAGTTCCCTCCAATCAGACCCCAACAGCTTCAAGGAGGCGCAACGATGGTCCCATTACGTACCTTACGTCCAAGAGATCCTACGTTGACAGTGTCCGAAAAGTTAGACCCCCCACTGGACCTCCTTCTCCTGACGCCTTGTTGTCTGCAAAGCGTTCGCGGTCAGGCCGGATCGTTGTAGCCCCCAGTCGAGTCGATGGCACGGTGCCCTTGGTTAATCAGACGGCGCCAACCGTTACCACAAAACTTGGCCAAGAACTTCTCAAAGTCCGCGCCCAAATCAAGTCGGGGCATCTGGTAGACATGACTTTGGATGTAACTCTGGAGGACGACGAACCGCGCATCGAGGATTTCACGATCACTAAACGGCGTCGAGTGGCTGCCGACAGTGAGGACTCCGGCGAAACCAGTGACACCTCGGGTCTCTTTGAAGAGTTTGATACTATTCGAGCGCGGACGCCGCTCCCACCGAAGGATCCTCTGTTCTTCGCCCAAATCACACGATCGGCGTCATCTCCTGCTGGCCCATCATCTCCAGGAAGTGTTTGTTATAACCTCCAGGCCGTGGAGATTTCCGAAACAGATACATCTCGGTCCTCCCCATCCGTAGATTCTGAAGCTGCTGCAGCTGATATCGTAGTCCCCGAATCAAAAGCGACCGTGCCAAAAGGTGCAAGCACTGGATCGAAAGGAAAAGGGAAGGCGCAGAACTTCTCCGACAGCGATCTATCCGACCTGCCCCCCACTGTGAGTAATTCCCCGGGTCTCTGCCGTCCATCTGCTGACGCAAACCCCACCCACTAGCCTGACGAAGCCGCTTCGAAGTCACGAACATCGAGCATTTCAAGCTTGTCTTCCTTGGGCTCAGAGGAGAGCCCAAACGCTCGAGAGGAGGCAGAGGTCAGCCAGATTGTGAAGGGCAAGCCACGAGCTAAGGCCGGAAATGCCGCACAGGAGGCTGGGTCTCGGACTCGCAAGCACTCGAGCAGTCCAAGCACGTCCGAGCTATCCGATCTGGTGAGTGAATCGTTGTCTTTTTCAATGAAACTGTTCGTGAACGTGTTACCTCTTAGACAGACCCTCCCCCATCCCCTGTGACCAGCACTCTAAAGCGAAGCAACACCCAAGTGAGCCAAGTGAGCTCCTCCAGCCATGTAGGCGAAGTTTCCGCAGCCACCTTGAAGCCCTCGCGCACCGAAGGGCGTATTCGCCGAGTAATCCTCAAAGTCCCTAATCAAGCCCCTCGCGACAAAGAAGCCAAACTTCCTACCTCTGAAACTGCATCTACCCGCACCCAATTCTGTGTCGAAGCGAACCGACAAGGTGAACCTCGAAGCCCATATAAGATTCGCATCAAGGCTTCCAAGTCGGTTTCACAGTCCGATACTTCTTTACCCAAGTCCGCTGTGAATGTTCCCGCCAACCCCAGCCCCGGGGCCACAGCTCCATTCCCCGTTACTCGATCATCCAAACGACCGCGCCCGGACGTCCCGCAAAGGAATAACTCTACTGACACATCCGATAATGATACGGATAACCACCCACGGCCAACAAAAAAATTGAGGAGGAATGCTACTTTACCCTCAGCCGTGGGAGTGGGCCCCAGCTCGAAAGAGCGGGGCGCGGAGTTAAACCTACGGTCTTCCGCTCAATCCCAGGCTATCAAGACTAATGGAGATTCTCGTTCGTACACGAACGCAGTATCAATGTCTATACCCACTGTCCCACCCAGCCTGGCGCGCGGAGGGGGGTCGACCGTTGCACGCAGCCGGATGGCTTCATTGGCCATTTGGGACGTCCCCCCTCGTCCCCGTAGAGTATCCCCAGGGCCCCCAAGTGCCTTTTGATGGAAGTTGTGCTACCCGATGGTACGTACGGATGTCCCCAAGAGTCGGGTAAATGCTTACTCCGATTTCCGCCATAGACGTTCCAGGATCCCCAGTCAATCACGATCTGTCGCGCAATGAACGTTCTGGAGCGGGCAACGACGTAACAAACGGCTTGGAACAATGACTTTTTTCATAGGACATGATGGTCCGGTATTCATTTTCGTGTTGCTTCGCTGCATCTCGACCCTTCTTGCTACTAGATCTTGACCTGTTGTCTGCCTCGCTTTTCGATTCGATTTGCTTCTAGCTGTTCTTTGATTCGATGTTTACATTATTATTACGGTAACTTGATGATGCTGGAGTGGCTGGTGATTGAGCTTGATGTAGCGATGTGGGTGGATCGATGAGCTTCGAAACGTGCGCGTAAGCCTGGGGAATGACCCAGTCAAGGGTTCATTGAGATTTCGCCCGTATATAGGCTCGCTAGCCCAAGCCTGCCCCAAGCTCTGCATCTCCTTCCTCCCCCAACTCTCCCCTCCTCTAACCCCCACAAGCCTCGTATCTTCTATCTTCCATCATGTCGCTTTCTGTGCCCTCTGCTCCTGGTGTCAAGTCGGCGAGGACTCGTGGAGCTTCAGCCATTGTTCGTGATTCCTGCACCCCGCACCGTCGATCTCGACGACTGATATTCAATCCTTGGGATATCTAGGACTTCAAGAGCGCTACCACTGGCGTCGCTGCCAAGGCTATGCGCAATGAGCTCAACAAGATGGTCTCTGAAGTCAAGGATCCCGTACAGAAGAGGGTTGGTAGTCCAGTCGCGATCATCCGACCCTTTCCTCTGACTGACGGGACGTAATACCCTCGCACATCACAGGTTTTCGACCTCGAAATGCAGAGCTTCTTCTCTCTTTTCAACCGGTATCTGATTGAGAAGGCTAAACACGAGGTCATGTACGTGAACCTCGTCGCCATTTCATCGCGTCGCGCATCACACTCAATCAATCCTTCATACCTCACAGCAACTGGGACAAGATCCAGCCTCTCGCGCCTGAACTCGTGCCCTCTTACTCCGATCTGCCAGACACGTGAGTCAAAGCGCGTTATACTCGCTCCACTTGGAGTTCTTACACCGAGTGAGCTGTGAGTGCTAACCCTTCTGTCATAGCCAGGACACATCGATCCTCGAGAAGTTGGTCGTCCTTAAGCTGAACGGTGGCCTTGGTACCACTATGGGTCTCAGCGGCTCCCCCAAGTCGGCTATTGAGGTTCGCGATGGCATGACTTTCTTGGATCTGTCCGTGAGGCAAATCGAGGTGGGTTTATTTGGCTCGTAAATCCGGAAATGGCAAGTGTCCTAATATGGTCCGCTCGACCCGGATAGCATCTCAACGAAGTTCACAAGACAAACGTCCCGTTCATCTTGATGAACTCGTTCAACACCGACGATGAGACTCAACGTATCATCCAGAAGTACGCCAACCACAACATCCAGATTCTCACCTTCAACCAGTCCCGCTACCCCCGTGTCGGCAAGGAGTCTCTCCTCCCCGTTCCTCGCAGCGCGACGTCCGACAAGAGCCAATGGTACCCTCCTGGTCACGGTGACATCTTCGACGCCATCAGCAACTCGGGCTTGTTGGACAAACTCATCGACGCTGGCAAGGAGTACATGTTCGTCAGCAACGTCGACAACTTGGGTGCCGACGTCGACCTCAAGATCTTGAAGGTGAAATAAAAATTGCTTTTGTACTGATCGGAAAGTCTAACACTACAATTCGTAGCACCTTGTCGACTCACAATGCGAATTCCTTGCCGAGTTGACTGACAAGACCAAGGCCGACGTCAAGGGTGGTACCCTCATCAACTACGAAGGCACGGTCAGGCTGCTCGAAATCGCTCAGGTCCCATCGGAACACGTCGAGGACTTCAAGTCGATCCGGAAGTTCAAGTATTTCAACACCAACTCCATCTACATCAACCTCAAAGTGCGCTTTTCTTTTTCGCGATTGATTGAGGTGTTTCTAATGCGTCATATTGTACGCGCTTTAGGCCTTGAAGCGAGTCTTGGAGGAGGAGGGCATGGAACTGGATATCATCATCAACAACAAGGTTGCCGATGACGGCACCCCAGTTATTCAGCTCGAAACTGCTATGGGTGCTGCCATCAAGCACTTCAAGAATGCTCACGGTATCAACGTCCCTCGGTCACGTTTCTTGCCGGTAAGCTCGTGTCGGTCACAGTCACCCCGGGCCACGAGTCCTCACGTGCACTCCCTCGACTATTAGGTCAAGGCTTGCTCCGACTTGTTGTTGATTACCAGCGACCTCTACTCCCTCGAGCATGGCAAGCTGGTCATGAATCCTCAGCGCATGTTCGCTCAGACTCCGGTCGTCAAGCTCGGCGATACTTTCAAGAAGGTGAAATATATTTCGAATTGGTGGAACGTTCGAACAGCGTGCTGATGGTGGCTTATTTTTAGATTCGCGACTTCAACAAGCGCTTCCGAACTGTTCCAAATATCCTGGAATTGGACCATTTGACTGTCTCTGTACGTGCCTTAGCATCGTGTAGTCCTCGACGGCGCTAACGTCACCTCCCCTAGGGTGACGTGTGGTTCGGTCGCAACATCACCCTCCGTGGCACCGTCATTATCGTAGCCAATGAAGGCAGCCGCATCGACCTTCCTGATGGTTCCATCCTCGAGAACAGTGAGTTCTGCGGCTTCCAAGGTTAGGAGCATGTCGCTAACGAATAACCCCCTTCTGCCCAAAGAGCTCGTGTCTGGAAACGTCTCGATCATCGACCATTAGAAAGGTCTCGCTTGTGACCGTCCTTCTTCCTCCACCCTTTTGTTCAAAAAAATCGTTCCCACACGAACTTTCATTAGTATTTACATAGTACCTGTAAATTTGTTGGATATAGTTGCGATGAGATAGATGAAGTTGCTTCTCCGTAGTTTCGTCGGACTCTCCGGTCAGCTGGCGCGATTCTTGGGACAAGCGGGCATAATTCTGATCAGCGTCCGGGGAGCAAAAGCTTGGTGTCTCGGGTTGAGAACCAATGACAAGAAGGAGAGAGGATAACCTAGCTGATGTGTGTGCCACGAGGTTATTTCAGGAACCTGATGATTCATTTGCGCCTGAGAGCACCGGACTGCGGCGCGACACATAATGAACTAAGACGGCAGCTGTGTCAGAGAAATGAAATAATATCGTGGTCATTCGTTTCCATCTCCCGCCTCCTCCGCGTAACCTGTTTTGGGGAAATCTTACCGGACTGGGAAATTTGGGAATGAAAGTTTGGTAGCGCAGTTAGTGGGCCTGTCCGTGTTTTCCGGTCGAAGCTCGTCCCTCGTCGTCCAAGGCTATGTCTAGCTACACGTCGTCGAGTTGTTCAAGGGATGATTTAAGGAGACATGGTATGGTTGGAGAGCAGGTGCAAGGGGCGTGCCTGGAAACATCAGTTGCAATCGAATCACTTGCGCAAACAACACTGCCAAGACAAGATTAGACATCCTTCGATCATCTGCTCAAACCCTCGGTCTGGCCCACGACAACGCGGAATCATCTACTCCTGGAATTTTTACATGCCCTCTGACCACCGGAGGTTTCCCAGGTCTCCGCCTAGAGCGAGTCCTCTCTGATTCGTCAAGGCATAAGCTGGCCTCGTGCGTGCGGCGGCATGTCGTCCAACCCCGGGCACTTTAAACGCTCGTTACCCATGGTACTCCATACACCGGCATATCCGGGGACCCTTTGCTGCATGTAGTCTTACTCAATTCTGGTGGGAATAGCAACTTTGTACCGCTCATAACGAGACGGTTTTCGCTAGGTTGAAACAAGATGACCGAAGCAAGCGCGAAATAGAAGCATCCGCAAGTGGTATTTCATTTCGTGCGACGTTGCTTCTGTATAGTCATCGACAAAAGTAGCTGGGTCAGTGATGGAATCGTCGGATGACCATCGGTACCCCTACCCTGGGTCTATACGTCTTGAACCGTATAGGCCTCAGACTCGGCGGGTATTCTGGGACAGCAGAGCTGAGTTTGAGATAGAGTGGCACAAGAGCACGCTAACATGTGCGCTGTCATGGATCCCCGCATACATCGCCTCTCCCCGGTCCCATTCTCGCATATAAAGTATCAGTTCTCTCCGGCGCTTTCTCGTATCTCAACCGTATCCTTATTCCCTCTTCGTTTTTCTCTCGGTCCCCGTACATACATAAGGCCCCCCTCACACTGGTAGGTCTCTTCGTGTCCAACGCAGCTTCGTTCACTCATTCGCTCATGTCCGCCATCAACCAGACACAAACAACTCAAAAGGTCCAAAAATTCCAGATGTCTGATATCGAGTCCCATCCCGAGCGGCCAGCGGCCACCCTGCGCTACAAGTCCGGGTCGACGGTCCCCACCATTGAGACCGCAGCCGTCCCTCAATCGACGGTGTCCAGGATCAGGCGAGTCGCTTCGCCACATCCTTGCGCCACCGAGACTAACTGCGAACCGCAACAGGAGACAATTGCGCGAGCCATGCGCCGAATTTCTCGGGACACTGATCCTCGTCTTCTTCGGCGCAGCAGCAAACTGCCAGACAGTACTTCTATCTAACGGGACGCAAGCTAAAGGAGTAAGCATCGAGCACTGACCTTGCGGGTAACAGCTCTCAACAATCGTACCCAATAGGATTGGCTTTCCGGCGCTGTCGGTTGGGGCGTTGGCATTGCACTAGGCGTCTGGGTCTCTGGAACTGTTAGTGGAGGCCATATCAACCCAGCTGTGCGTATCCACCGAGGATAGATTTTCTCGGGCGCTTCACTCACACTGTCACTCAACTGCAGGTAACCTTAACTCAAGCCGTCTACCGTGGCTTCCCTTGGAAAAAAGTACCCATTTATTGGGCGGCTCAACTCTTCGGAGCCTTTATCGGAGCTCTCCTCACCTACGCACTCTACCGCAACGCTATTGATCAGTTTGAGGGAGTGGGTGTTCGCACCGTACCAGGCACGGCCGGTCTCTTTGGCACTTTCCCACTGGATTACGTCCCAGATGGTAAACGCGTGTCTCCCATCCACTCCTTAGCCATTCCCGCTGACCTCTTTCCTTCTTTCTCTCCTCCAGTCGTGGCGTTCTTCACCGAGGTACGTCCCGGGCGGGAAAATTGTATGCTTGGCATGTGCTAATTAAACAACCCCTCTCCCCTCGGCACTTCACAGTTCTTAGCCACCGTTTTCCTCGTCCTCACAGTCTTCGCTGCTACCGACAGGAATAATGGACCTTCATCCCCCGGCCTCGTTCCCGTCGCCGTTTTCTTCGCTATGGTTGGTATCACAGCTGTCATGGGCGCCCAGACTTCATTCGCCATGAACCCCGCTCGAGATTTGGGTCCGCGCATGATGAGCGCTATGTTCTACGGACGTAAAGGTATGTTGAAAGCCCGTCTCGCCGAGACAGTGCAAGACTCAAACGCTGACCTCCCGTTCTTCTTCACAGTCTTCACATACAGGCAGTAAGTTGTGGTAATCTCATACTAAGTATCGACAAACACATTGCTCACCTATTTTTCTCCTCAGCAATTACTGGATCTGGGGCCCCATCGTAAGTCACGCAGTTCAGCATGGAGGACCGGCCATCGATGACCGACCACTTGTATCCGAACCTTTAGATTGCCGATTTCACGGGCGCCATGGCAGGTGCTACGCTCTATGACGTTCTGATTTACGTCGGGTCCGAGTCCCCAGTCGCTTACCGGTGAGCATTTTGTTTCGGGCACAGCCCGCCTACGAAGCGCTGTCGTGCTCAATGGAATTCGCAGACCCACCCCTCCTTCCAGCCTTCCATCTCCGGTACAACACCGCCATTCCAATGAGAAGGAAGGCCACTCTGCTCCTCCATTTAACGAGCAGGTCCACCATGTGTAGGGTAACATCGAAACAACCTATCTGCATCGGCTTCCTGCATTCGGTCCTCAACCCTATTTACTTTCCGGCTTCAATCTATGTAGCCGCCCCCCTCACCTCCTGGATATGTCCTTTTGATTCACGGTAATTACGATTGGTACTACTTGTTCATTTAACTCGGATGAATCATGATTTCTTTGCAACTCAACCTGATCGGGGATTCTGGCAGTGACATGAGCTCTCTCAGGATCAACCGGGAGGTGACCGAGATCGGCCACCAGGGATAAGGACCACCGTATAGAGTATGCCATTGATTATGTCTTGGTAACCGGAGATTAGGATTGGCGAACATAAGATTGGTCGCCCGGATGAGTTGATCGCGGGATTGAAGATATGATAGACCCTTCGGAGCATCTGCAGGTACCCGTGCTTTGATTCCGACGCGCGTTGCCTATCTATCGTGATTATGTACGGTGCGTGCCGGCAACGAACCACAATCATCGTCTGAAACCTAAACAAGCCGAAAAGACTTAAACTTGAAGTTATATGCAGCACAACGCCCTCAAGCAGACTCAATTTATCGATGACAGATATGTGGTACTGACAGTAAATTTGTTTGAAGATGACTCCAGACATTCTGGCACAGCAGGCGACGAAAAAGTGGGATCCCACAATCAGAGAACACAATTTGAATATGATATCGTCGACGTGTTCCTGGGACGGCTGGTAGTTGACCAATGTGCGAAGGAGGTCGGATCCGGCGTCGCTCGATCCTCGGCGTTGAACCGACGCCGGAACACGACCAACGGGATCAAACCCTTATGAGAGCCTCCGATGGTGCAGCTGGTAGCACCTCCGAAATAGATTCGATCGATGATCTCCTGGCAGAGCGTCTATGTTCCCTTGGCCGAATCCTTGCTTTCAGGGCAGCCCGAACCGTCTCTTCTGGGCGCCGTGGCAATCCTATCCATATGACTAGGCTATGGCCACTCGTGATTCTGAGTTCTGCATGTGGCCGAATTACTTGATACTGTGTAGAAGACGGTCTCAGCGGGCAAACCGTCTAGGTGACTTGGGGGATCCTTCGGTCTACGATCCGCACATCGAGATCAGGACTTTGTCACATCATAGGTACGCAAGTACGGATTTGGAGCCTGTCAGTTGGAAATTAACCCTGTCCCTGCACTTTCGAAGCTCCAGTGTGTGGTTCTAGAACGTGTCCATCCGAAGTCCGGATCTCTTATAAAGGGCTGGGTCTACGATGAGCTACGTCGATCCATAAGTATATTGCTCCTCCTTTTACTTGATCGCCCTGCGGTGCTGTCTTTATAATCGGCTGCACTCCCGTGGGTCCTTTCACGTCCAGAAACCTCACCTAAATTCCTCTAAACGCTTGTCGTTTGATAGGAACGTCCAGCTTCCGAGACGCACAAAGCTCTTAAATGTCTGATATAGAGTCTCACCCAGAACGTCAAACGTCTACTATAGGTGACAAGCACACGTTGAATGCTCCAATGGCGGAACACGGCCGTCAGCCTCCCATGACGAGACTAAGGCAAGTTTGATTCCGAGTTTGGCCACCCTTCCTTTAAGCTCACTGCTAGTACGGTAGGCGGCGCTTGCGTCAATTAGGGGCCGAGTTTCTCGGTACCTTCATTCTTGTCTTCTTTGGAACGGCGGCCAATTGTCAAACAGTCCTTCTGTCGAACGGAACTCACGCTAAAGGGGTATGCGATGACAGGCAACAGCACCAAGCAGCGTCTTACTTGGCTTCGTTCCAGGGTTGGCTCTCTGGAGCTGTTGGGTGGGGAGTTGGCATCGCTCTAGGTGTTTTCGTCTCAGCAGGTGTCAGTGGTGGGCACATAAATCCGGCGGTAAGTGCTTCCAACGACGAGCCCGTTCCACGGCATCGCTCATCGATGCGTCGATATATTATAGGTCACCCTTACCCAAGCGATTTTCCGTCGCTTCCCCTGGAAGAAAGTCCCTTTCTATTGGGGTGCTCAACTGCTTGGGGCCTTTGTCGGTTCCCTCATCACTTACGCTATTTACAGAAACGCCATCGATCAGTTCGAGGGCCAAGGCGTCCGGACTGTTCCCGGAACCGCTGGATTATTCGGTACTTTCCCCCTGGATTATGTTCCAGATGGTATGCGGTCCCCGCAAAATGAACTTCAACGACATCCTACTCACTGGTTTCACTTAAGTTGTCGCTTTCTTTAACGAGGTGGGTGGCATCGAATGCGCTGCCTCTCGGAGCGACTGAGATTCTGCACTTGCCTCTGGCAGTTTTTAACCACCATCTTCCTGGTCCTCAGTATCTTCTCTGCCACCGATAGAAACAACGGCCCTTCTTCCCCAGCGCTCGTTGCTGTTGCTGTTTTCTTCGCTATGACCGGTATCACTGCGGTCATTGGGGCTCAGACGTCGTTCGCCATGAATCCTGCTCGAGATTTAGGCCCGCGCATGATGAGTGCCATGTTCTATGGTCGTCAAGGTGCGTACAATGCTCCTTTCTTTTGGCTGCTTCTTATCTCTTGATGGAACTGTTTCGTTAGTCTTTACTTTCAGGAAGTGAGTCCAGCGCCGACTTCGCCGTCCATATTCTGGTTGACAAAAAGTTCTCCGGCCTGTTCTAGCAATTATTGGATCTGGGGCCCCATTGTAAGTTACGCTTCAACGTTTAGTTAGGCTGTTAACCTAATGGATGGCTTCTAGATTGCTGATTTCACGGGCGCTTTGGCTGGCGCCACCGTCTACGATCTCTTGATCTACGTTGGAACAGAATCACCAATTGCCTACCGGTGAGTGTTGGGGCTGTATTCATCTGAAATGAAAAGCTCTGGGCTAACTGCCTTCACTTCGCTTGGCTCCCTAGTCCGGTTTCACCTTCGAGTGATCCACCCACCACCCCAACAGCTCAAGCGAGGCGGTTGGGAAAAAGAGAAACGCCCCCTTCCCCCACGGCGACCGTTCATGCTCGCCCAACGTAAGATCATCTCGAAATTTCAGTATCCCTATTGTGGAAACGTCTGGCCTTGTCCATGTATTTCTAAGTTTCTCGTTTATGGGTTGGATATCGGTAACAAAGAACAAATACGAAGTCTTGCTCGCCTGCTTGTAGCTACAGCCTGGGCGAGGATTGTCGTGTCCAAGTAACAGGGTCTCTATTAGTAGTCCGAGGTAGGAACAATGGTCGTGTAAGAAGAATCGGGCAAGGGTAACAGTAAAAGTCCGTGAAAGAAGCGTGAAGCGAGGGAACCAAAGCAATCGGATACAAAGGGAGTAAGAAAAAACGTACAGTAAAGACCAGAAAAAATTCCGATGGGGAATATTGGAAGCGAAAGGCTCATGGATGCATGTCAAGGTTAGAGGAAGAAGACGGCTCTCGAGGCGTCTCATGCTTATGGTGTCGTTGGGCGGTGCGGAGATACTTGCTGAATCTTGACACGCCACTAGCACTCTGCTGGGGAGTTTGGGAACTCTGGGGCGGCGCTGCTGGCGCCTCTTCAGGTGCAACCCCAGATGCCATATTTTCGAGAGCAGTAAAGTCTGCAAGGGTTCGTGGTCAGGAATAGGAATCGTCTTTCCGAAACATCACATACCTTCTCGACAAAGGGGACAGAGGCCCGATATTTGTAGTAGCCAAGGGTCGACACAGTCCTGGTGGAACTTGTGCTTGCCGTCGCATGGCAACACACGCAAGTCATCTCCTTCCTCAAACTCAGTGATGCAGATGGGGCAGATTTCGGTTCCGATCATCTCCCGAGTAGGATCCTCTTTGCTTGGCCGAGAAGGAGCGTTGGTATTTTGGGACTTGGGACCATCACTGCCGCCTGAAGCGCGTTTAGACCGACCACCGACCGCTGCGACGGAGGCACCCGCGGCGTCTTTCTCGCGCAACTGAGGTTCAATGTCGTTGGCTGATGACATCATCTCATACTCCTCTGACCCTCCATTTGATTTAGACGGACCGTTGCGGGAGCTCTCGATGTCAGAGTCGAATTGGGGTTTGGCGTAGACGGGGCTGTGAGGACCAGGAGGCGCCGGGGCCGTATGGCCACCACGACCAAATTTGACGATTGGGAAGGTGTCCAGGATAGCACGTGTAAGGCCTGCTGCACGAGTTTGAGGTTCTCCTTCCCATCCATCCATGGCTGGGTCTCCCACTCGGGGCCCGTAACGTTCAGGATGGCGTATTGCGCGAATGGCCTATTGTAATATAGCGAATGTAAATAATGGCCCACGAAGAGAAGCTTATCACGCGGGTACTCACACCAGTGATGATGACAATGCAAAAGAGCGCCGAAACGCAGCCGGTGATGGCATAGAGAATGATCCTATGGGGTTGGGTGTCAGCCGACCAGGCGAGTACAACGCCTGAGGCGCCTAAGCACGTACATGGCAAGTCCCGTGTTACTGCTCTTGCTTTGAGAATTGTTAGAGCCCGTCGATGGATTACCGTTTGTTCCCAGTCCATTATCTGGATCGGTCACGTTGGCCATTTTGACGGTGGCAATGAGATAGCCCGGCTCGACTCCGTTGCCCTGAACGGCATTGAACACTGTCTGGGCGGAGTCGTTCAACTGGCGAGCATTGAAGGCGTAATATTCCGTTTTGTTGATATTTTGGAACTGGGATTCGATGAGTCTAGGAACGAGAAAGGTATGAGTTTCGGCCATCCGCGGCGCTGGCCGCCGAATTCTAAATTTACCTGGCAGATGACCTCGTGATGGTGGTGTAGATGTCTAGAACTTTGTCGAACAGCTCGGGGTTGAGGTATTCGTTGTTCAACTGGCACGTCTGAGAGGTGGTCGAATATAGAAGCTGGACAAGGGGGGTTTGTTCAATGAGGCTTGAGGCTTGACATCCAAGGCAAAAATGACGAGCTTACTGCAGCGGCCGCGCCTCTATCACGGACTTGTGTAAACATGTCTTCATCGCTGTACAAAATTAGAATCAGGAATTGGCCAAGAGTAATGCCAAGCGGGGCCCGTGCGCGAGGACATACTCGGACATAGCTGAAGAATTCCTATCGCAGTTGATGAAGGCTATCCATGGGGTCGTAGTCGTTTCGTTCCATGCCGGCCAAGTTATGTTCTCATAGAAGTGAACAAGGGCGCCCTGTCAAAGAGAACGAGGTTGGTTCAAGGTTGAAGGGAAAGCCCCCGAGCCACTACCGCTCGTCGGGACGGTGTATGGCCAGGCGCGCTTCCAGCTAATAATACCCACCTTCTCAATCCCAACACTGTAAAATTCGTTCTCCAACACTCTGCTGATCCCTTCGTGGTAGTTGCCTTGGTCCGTCCATCGCAACAAAATCGAGCTATCTGCATCATCCGGATCTGGAAGGAGGCTTGTGTCGTTACTGGGCTGGGCTGGGAGGAATCCATGTACAATGTTGCAGAGGAAAAGTGCGGAGAATATAGACAGGAGGGTTGGACGCATCTTGGCCCACCGTAGGAAGAGGGGACGAGGGGACGGGAGGAGGGGAGGTGAACGGTGTAGGGAGGAGTTGGTGGTCCACTTTGAAAGGAAAGGGACGGGCGGCTGACGGATGGGAAAGGCACGAAGCGACCTACGCCCGTTTTCCCCGGTCGATCCTCATCATCACCCCACTCCACACCGCATCGAGGTTGACTAGCCCTTTGCGACACGTGCAACTCGGTGTGCGCGAAACGATAACCAGTTTCTTATCATTTTATATACACAAGCGACTGTACGAAATTCGGAATTCTTTCCCTATCGTCAGGTTAGCCTTCCCGAACCACTTCGCGAACGGCGTCCTTGAAGATCTCGATGCCCTTCCTCATGTCTGCCTCGCTGATGTTCAACGGAGGCATGAAGCGAACGACCTGTCATCCAGTTGAAAGTGTGAGTCGCCGAAAGACTAGTCACAAAGGCGCTAGAAGGGTCACCGCCTTACCTCAAACACGGATGTCGTCAACAGCAGCATACCACGCTCCACGCACTTAGCGGACACCCTACTCGCAAATTTAGCTGGCAACTTGGCTGCGGCTCCAGCGTTTTTGGCCGAGGCTTGGGCTTGCACTGCAGGGCTGCCAAACTCCACCCCGACCATCAAGCCTTTGCCTCTGACGTCAAGAAGGACGGATGCAATTTCCGGCTCCTTCCGGAAATCCTCGAGCGCCGTGAAAAGCTGCTTCGACCTTGAAGCGGAAAGCGAATTTGATAAGAACCCTTGGCATACCGGCGGATAACTTCTGAAAAGCGAAAACCCTCACCGAGCTTGAACATTCTCGAGGATCTTCTCCTCTTCGAAAGCCTTTGTGACTGCGACTGCAGCCGCACAGCTTACAGCGTTGCCTGCGTATGTTCCACCCTGTTCACAGTGATATAAAATTAGACTTGTGAAGGGAAAACCAGAACACGTGTAACGGGGCCCTTGCGGAACCGACTCACCATGGTACCCGGCGCCATCTTGTCCATGATGGCTTTTTGAGAGACAATAGCACTTAACGGGAAGCCGTTTGCCAGTCCTTTCGCCATCACCATAATGTCCGGTCGGACTCCACTATACTCGGTGTAGAACATCTTGCCAGTTCGTCCAAACCCGCATTGAACCTATGGGGTGATAAGGTCAGCTCAGGGAACGGTTTACGGGACAAAACGAAATGGGGTTTGAGACCTACCTCGTCGTGAATCAACAAAATACCGTGCTGGTCACAGATCTTCCTGAGACCCTGCAGGAAAGATGCGGGCGCGGGGATGTATCCTCCTTCGCCGATGACCGGTTCGATGAGAATTGCAGCGGTATCCGCCGGCGCCGTTTGTTGTTTCAAGACCATGTCGAGTTGGAATAGGCATTGTCGAACGAGCTCCTCCTCTGGAGTTGATTGCGGTAGACCCATTTGGTGCCAGAACGGGTAAGGCGTGACGAAGACACCCGGCTGAAGATTCGGTTCCCGTTGTTAGCAGGATTCAACTGAACGAGTCTGGAGCCGTACCATAAGCGGGCCAACGCGCTCGCTATAGATTGTTTTGCTCCTTGTCAAACCCATTGTACCAAATGTCCGCCCGTGATAGCCACCTGTGGCAAGGTCTAGTCAATCCTTACCTATGCGCAACAACGTATGACCGTACCTTGCATAACGATGACATTCTGGCGACCAGTTGCGGTTCGGGCAAGTTTGATAGATGCTTCTACAGCTTCAGCGCCAGAGTTCCAAAAGAAGAAGGTGTCCAGGGAGGGGTGTGGCATCAACGGCAGGAGTTGGTCGATCAGTTGCAGATACGGATTATGGAAAGCAACGCTGCACTGTAAAGCAAATCACTAGGTTAAAATTCGTAATTCAAGGAGTGAAAGCGAAAGAGATTCGTACTTGTCCATGGACGAGTGTCATGCATTGTTTAGCGGCCGCTTCGCTGACCTTGGGGTGACAATGACCTTAAGGAACACATTCATCAGCTCGATAGACATATCTAGAAGTATTCCAAGTCACTCCTACCTAGATTTGTCACTGCAATGCCGCACGTAAAGTCCAACAACTTCCTCCCGTCTTCGGTTTCCACGTAGGAACCCTTGCCAGACTTGATGACTGCGTCGGTCAAACGGCCCAGTCCTCGAGCAATATGTTTCTTGCCAAAGTTGGAGTCTAGAGCATGGGGTTGGGAAGAGGCTTGTAGGGCTTTTGCCGATGTTGAGAAGGAACGAGAACTCCGAGCTGCCAACGAGCGCGATGATGTGGCGGAAAACCGAACCAGGGTTGAAGCCATAACGACCGGTTGGAGAGTTTTACTTCGAGCGATTGTTGAATATGTAGTTACAACCACAAGCTAAGGAGAGGAAGATGATGGCGGGGACGGCAGGAGCGAACAAAGAACCTGTCTCATATATAGCACCCGGCACTAGGTCAGATGACGTACAGAACCGAAGGGATCAGATGCGACTCACAGCAGAGAGAATCCAATTCCGGGTCTAGTCTTTCCGAATTCTCCGCTAAGGTAAGAAGAAGCTCTCTCATGGGACCAGAGGCTGGTATCTAGCCGAGCTCTATAAGGAAGGAGAACGTGTGGTCGGGGGCTTGCACGGCCACTTACCTCAGCCGAACACCGCTTAGCTAATCGTTCTACTTTGCTCTCGTGGCTGAGGGTCCTGTCAACAGGCTGACTATCAACGAAAGTGGTAAACGATGTCTTCTCCACCACAACCACAGCAGGACTCGTTCTCGCTTTACGCAAAACCGACTTCAAAGTCCCTTTTCTCAGAATCTCCGATTCATTCTTTGGGGTCGAATACAGGTCCTCGAGGCGATGACTTGTCGCTCTCAGAGCTTTCAGTGAACGAGACTCCCCAGAAGCCGACATATTCTTCAAACCAAGAGCCACCGAGGTTTAGCCTCTTTGGAGTTGCAGACTCGCCTCAGAAGGGGGCTGATGATTCGTACTACGCGGAGGAGGATGAACAGGTGTCGAGACGAGAAGGTGATGAACATGACATCGCAGAGGGAGAGTCTCGGATATCTGGTCGTTCGTTCGTGGAGGATCAGTCGATGCTGGAAGACTTGGACTCGCAAACGCCTCCTGGAACACCTAAACCATCCAAGGGAGACGGGGAAACCGAACCCACCGCTCGCCCTACGCGTCGCACACGAGAAGAGGAACTGCAAACTACTCTTTACCAAATGCGATCAATAAACTCGGTCCTTCTTGAATACTTAGACGCGTTGAACGAAACAGAACGGAACAATCGCGTAAGTTAATCGTTCCCCCGGATGACGTGAGGCCTCTTGACGAGCACCGAACTGCATTCCACCAGATTCTTGCACAACAAGTAGACAACTCTCATCAGCTATTGAACAAGTACACCGCACTGCTAGGTCAGACAGAACATACTGCAAGACTCCTCCTGGAACCACAGTGGCAGGGTGCCGAAGCGGTAAGGCACCCTTCTCATATCCGTGACTCGGGATATTATTCTTAGCCTGGTTTATATCACAGGACGAAGCCTTAGCCGCCGAACAAGCTAGACAGGAAGCTCTTGAACAGGAGCGCCGAGAACGAGAAGAGCGAGAGAGGTTAGAGCGGCAGGAGAGAGAAGCCGCTGAACGGGCTGCACAGGAGGAGAGAGAGCGAGAAGCGCGGGAGAGGGCTTCCAAAGCGCCAGGGGGAGGGAAACCCGGAGTTGGAAGAGTTAGGGGAAGAGGATCAACCACTCGTGGCACAGGTAAGACTACTTTATTAGTTTACAGACCGGCGGTATCTAACCAGTTTCACTCGCCCGGTATCCAGCTCCTACCACGTCAAGTATACCAGCGAGGGGAAGAGGAGTGCCGCCTGGGACTTCGGGATTACGAAGACCTACTGTAATACGTTCGGCTGTACCCCGAGGACGAGGACGTGCAACATGACTTCGACCTGCAACTTCCCGTATCACGTGTGACGTTTGGCTTTCCACCCGCTCTTTCGTCACCACCGACTCCTCAACTCCTCTTCCAACCCCGTCGCGCCCTTTTCCCGCAATTATTTTGTTACAAATGTTTGGATGTTGTGTTGCTGGGCGCCTTCCGTAAGTATGGGTGAGATTTCAGGCAATGAATGACTCCACTAAGTGCCACCAACGATATCCTTGGGTTGGCTCCCCCAGCCAGACGAATATGACGCAAATTGATGAGACCCACGTCACATTCTCTATACCGAATGCGTCAGCTGTAGGTCACATTGTAATTTTTCTGCTCGGAACCGGTTAGGATGCTTTCCCCACAGCCCTGCTAACGTTGAGCGACTCTCCTGCTGATACATGACGAATCGGCGTTCGCAGTCCCGTTCCCCGCCGGATATGCTGCCACCATACATTTCCAATGGCCAGGAAAGCCCTTTCAGCTTCTCGGAATGTGAGTTCTTGGCCTGCAACATACTCACTACCTCGAGCTTTGACATCATCCTTTACTTGCTCTCAAGGGTGAGCAACGAGAAACCTTCTGCGATATTCCGACTCCGCGGGGCGGGCACAGACAATCAGTCTACCGCGGGGATGTCAATGCCGCCTGAAGATATCACTGCCACTCTCGGAATCTCTATTGAACCGGTGGACGTGGTTCTAGCCCAAGTTGCTGCTGCAAGGTCGTCCGGCTCTACTCAACAACCCTCAGCAAATACGAGCCTGACAGAGCCTGTGGTCCTTGCTGAGCGGATCGTGAAACACTTGTTCAATCATTTGTCGTCATTTGAGATGCAAGTTGGGCCACAGACGGTCGTCCCTCTTGGAGTGATACAGAAGTGGTATGATGCGTTGGTGCACAAATTGAAAGCAGGAGGTGCAGGCTTCCTCATGAATGATTAGCACATTGCCTTTCGTCGACGACAACACTGTAAATTACGATGGCGCGCACTGCAACAGATCTCTCTCCTTTGATATAGCCTAGAGTACGTATTTTACCGAGTCCTGCCAGAGTCTGCAAGGTCCTCCTAGCCCCTGAAACCGCGTGTGGCGTGAGCCTGTGACGCGTCTCTGGTTCCGCCCACCACTCCCATTCCACTTTCAACTGAAACCTCTTCACCCAAGCCCACGCCTGAGCGGAAAGCATGAACAGACTCATCAACGCGTAAGACTCTCTCAAGGACATCAAGTTCAAAGCAAGCTAACTGTGACATCCTCTTGCAGAATTTACTTCGAGAAGCAGCAGCGGGGGAGCGCGCTGTGTGCTCAACACGCATTGAACAATCTGCTCCGTGCGTTCCGCCGCCACACCCTAACAGTTTGAGGCATACTGATGAATATCACTCTTTCTCCTCCCTACACAGAACAAACCGGGGTAGGCCTTCGAGTTTGTTGTTTCGATCGATAGGTTCGACGAGCTCATGTGTTGATCTCTCGAACGCGTCAAGTTCTCCGCTCCAGACCTGGCTTCCATCGCTACGCATCTCGACGAAGAAGAACGTGCCGTTACAGACCCCAATCCTAGTCGGTCGAATCCTAGAAGCCGTAACATGGATGATACCGGTGTGTGGGCTCATATTTTCTTTCGATGTTGCAACGATCGATGCTAACTGCCGCACACCAGGGTTCTTCTCCATCCAGGTGCTTGAAAATGCATTGAAGATCTATGACCTGAAGTATGTTCCTCCAGACTTAATACCGTTATTGAGCGGTATCATCGAACCCTGGACTCCACTTTAGGCTTGTAAGATGGCGGAGCGAAGAGATGCGACCATTCCAAGACTCCCCAGAGTCAGTCTAAAGGCAGCCCACCTATGAGACAAGCTGACCGTGCCCACCCTCTGTTAGGCTACAACCTGGCTTCATTCTGAACCTCGAAGAACACTGGTATACGCTTCGCCGATTTGGTCAAATTGGGCACAACTACCACTGGTTCAATCTCAACTCGTTTGAAACTGAGCCCAAGTGGGTATCAACGACATTTCTTGGCATGACCCTCCAGCAGGCAGAGCAGGAAGGTATCGATCATTTTCAGTTGCCCTCTAATGTATGAAAAGCTAAATACGAGGTCACTCAGGATACTCGGTCTTCGTTGTAAAGGCCCTCGATCCTCAAGGAGATAATGCTCAAGATCCTTTGCCTTGTGATGCAGACGACATCGCGGTGACGATCCCACCTCCCAACTCGAATCCAAATATCAGCAATATTTCAAACCTCGCTATGCAAGATCTAGGACTAGACCTCGATGACGACCCCGAATTGCAGATTGCGCTCCAAGCTTCTTTACAAGGGGCTCGAGAAACAAATGCCTTCCGGTCCGCTGCGGTCGAAGAGGATGACGACCTTCCATTACCGGACGAGGCTTTCAAAGCATTTCAACAATCGGTCGCTCGACAGAAGGATTCGATCATGCAGGCCCGCCGGGAGCAGGAGGAAGCCCTGCGTCAGATAAGAGAGGAGGAAGTCGCGTCAGGCTCCTCAAGGCGAAGGACCACTGGAGATGAGGAGGAGGAGGAAATGCTTCGGAAGGCTCTGGAAGAAAGCAAAGAATCCGCTCGGGTGGACAATGCCACGGGAGGAAACCCAGCTCTCATGATGTCGTCGACGATGCGGAATGCCTTTGGCCAAGACAGGCAGTTCCCTCCTCCCTCCGCAATGCCGTCGCCAATAAAACCCCGGGTTCAACCCTCGTCATCTCGCCACTATGATGACGAGGATGAGGACCTCCAGGCAGCATTGAAAGCCTCCCTCGAAACGGCTCCGCCCAACTTCAAGGTTCCAGAACCCGCTCAACTGCCGAGTCGCTCGATGTCGCCGACCAAGCCACCGGCAAACCCAGCTCCACTTTTCAATACGGGATCACCGTCGAAGCCCGGCAAGGCGGTAGCACTGGTGGAAGACGACGACGACGATGATGATGACGGTGAGGAAATGGTATATGCTCCTTCATCACCGAAGGAAGAGAAACCCATGAGCATGGAAGAGATTCGTAAGATGCGTCTTGCACGTTTTGGTGGTCAATGAGGACCTGCATCTTGTAGCATATTAGAACAATAAATCTAATCAGTTTAGTACTAAATATCACGGCGTTGTATAAAAGAACGGTGCAAAACTTCAGCACCCAGGATTCCCATGTGGTCCCCCACCATGGTACTAACTGAGCGGTACAGTGCTTGACTGCGCAGATCGGACGGGATGCGGTATTTTCACTGTCCTATGGCCGAAGATACCTGCAACTCCATTCCCAACAATATATACATTGCCTTGGTCTGTTTCCCCCGCCGCAGTTGTCGCGAGATCCCCGTCTGACATAATCAGCAGCCAGGAACCTCCGTTCGGATTTCAACCACGATCGTCGTCACCCACCCAACCAAAACATCAATGGGGTACTACAACTATTATGGCTCCTTTGTAGGCCTACTCGCAATTTCAATCGCTCTTTACCTACTCTTCACAGGTTGGGACGAGCTCAATGTCCGTTCGCATGCACAAGCGGCTCACCTCCTTTTTGGACTGCGTATCTAGGCTCGGGAGAAGCCTTCAATGTCGCCCGGTTTTTGGAGGAAGTGAATCCCTATATGTGGGCCATGACGGGTATTGGACTAGCAGTGGGCTTGAGTGTATTGGGAGCCGGATGGTCCGTTCGGTTTGATGCTCGAAGAACCAACGTTTGACTGAAAGACCGCGATTGCACAGGGGAATCTTCGTTACTGGAGCTTCAATCCTTGGAGGTGGTGTACGAGCACCCCGAATCCGAACAAAGAACCTTATTAGGTACGCATAGGGACAGCGCTACGAAGAGGACGATGGTTCGCTAATAATGTTCCGAACTGCTAGCATCATTTTCTGCGAGGTCGTCGCCATTTATGGTGTGGTAGGTTGAGAAGCCCTCCTACCTCGAACTATGACCAACCATTTCTACACAATTACAGATTATCGCCATCGTCTTCAGCTCGAAAATCGGCTCGACTCCGATCCAGGAGCACGTCCTTTACACGGCTGACAACTACTACACAGGTAGAAACCTTGGACTTTTGTCCTCACGATGACATCTAACATATATCCATGATAGGTTTCGCCCTTTTCTGGGGTGGTTTGACCGTTGGTCTCTGCAATCTCCTCTGTGGAATCACTGTCGGAATTACAGGGTCCAACGCAGCACTTGCGGATGCTGCAGATCCGCAGCTCTTCGTGAAGGTTCTCATTGTAGAGGTTTTCGGCTCTATCATGGGCTTGTTTGGCCTCATTGGTGAGCGGAATTACTGGAAAAGAGAAGTCAAGGAGGACTGACAATTCCTTTCTCATGTTACACCTAGTTGGGCTTCTCATGGTACGCTACAAACCCGATTTTGGCACCTTATTCTCATCTGCTAACGAATACTTTCTAGACGGGAGCAACTCAACCATTTACCGCTGCTGCATCTGTGACCGCATAAGCCTTCGCTCCTATATAATACACCATTGCAGAATGCCAGAGCTCTGTCCCAGCGCGACATATGATCCAGCTTCTCAGTCCTAAGGTCAGGGTATATTCAAGCTCCCAGAAAAGAAATACAATAGAAAACGATCATCGCCCGGTTTCGTTCACATATTCAATGTCGTCGTCGTCGTCGGCTTTATTCTTGCCCTTCGGAGCAGTGTTGTCCGCTAAAGCGGTCCCGGTGTTATTCCCCACCAAGGACACAGGGCGCTTTGGCTTCAAGCCCAACCTCGCTGTAAAACCCAATTACATTTCAGTCGAGCCACGTCTCATGTTAGCTAGGTTGGAGACTTACAGGTGTCAAAGGTTGCTCGCGGAGCATCAGTTTGGTCGAAAGAGGATCGTTGTGGCATGCCCGGTTGGTTAACGCCTAGGACACCAGATGTGGCTGGGACCGATCCGGAAGCACTGACTCCCGTCGAAGGGAGGGTGTCCTTTGGAGGAACTGCAAAGTCTCTGAGCATCAGCTGGACCCCGCATCCTTGATCCCCACTTCATCGCTTACCTACGGGGGTCGGAGGGTCGATGTTATAGCCCACCGCGGACGGCGGCTGCTGCTGAGTCGGCGGGGTGTTGATAGCGGGCTGTGGCTGAATTCCTGCGGGCTGAGCATACCACTGTTGCTGCGGCCGCTGATTGCTCTGGCTGCCATAGGCTGTCTGATTCCCAAATGCGTGATCACCTTGGCCGTAAGTGCCATAGCCTGTGGATTGCGGGCTGTTCGAGCCTTGATGAGGTCCACCGGGCTGTCCAGCCCTTGAGAAACCAAAGGTGTAAGTTTGGGTACAAGTAGCGCTGCAAAGTCGAACGTACGGCATGTCATACTCTTGCATCTTAGCCTTGACCTTGGTCAATAAAGTGTTAAAATGCTTCTTTCCCGCTGGAAGTGGATCACCATAGTCAGAATCCGATGAAAATATATGTGCCAGCAATTCTCACTTTCCGCCAACTCATTAAACTGCCGCCCGATCTCGGCGGTGTTGACATTGGAAGGGGCTCCGACAGCACCCCCTTGCTGCTGAGCGTTCCCTCCTCCACCTCGTGCAAAACCTGTGCTTGACACTCTGGCAGCGGCACCAGTTATGAACCCTTTGACCTGGGCACCTATCGCTCCCATGTCCACGCCACCGGTCGCGCCTCCTTCGCTGTGCTGTCTCGAATCCCGTCCTGGAGCGGGAACCGGTCGAGACGCTCCATGGCGGGCTTCGTAGTCCGCTCGGGCTTGCTCTTCGAGATGGAGTCGATGGGCGAGCTGTTCATCCAGATCTGTTTGATCGGTAGGCTGCAAGGAAGTGTCCATGTCATGATTCCCGCTGTGGTTGATGTAAGGCATCCACACGTACCTGATGCACGGCAGCTGCCGGTTTGTATTCTGGGTCACTCATACTGAGCAAGGTCTCGATGGCTTGATCTTCGTCGCCTCCTGAAACCTCCAAGATGCTTTGCAACACCCCAGCATCGAAAGTGGGAAACATTGCTAGTAAGCCCATAACCTTGGGGTCGAGCTCGGGCTCATCTTCAACGGTTACTGGCGGGGCAGGAGTCGCTGCTGGAGTGGATGTGGGTGGTGCAGTTGATAGGTCACTGGCGGGGGTTGATGGAGGCTGTGTAACGTTCGACAGCGCCGAAACTGCACGTTCAGTTTCAGGCCGCGTTGAGGGAGTTAGATTCGATGGATCCGGTTGTGCAGTAGCAGCGCTCGTCAAGTAATCCGCATTGGATCCAGTTGCAGGTTTTGACTTTTGAAGAGTTAGCTTGGCGAGCAAGTCAAGTCCAAAACACTCACAGGAGCCGCTGGTGCATTGGACTCGTCTTTCCCGACATCGTTGAGGGTGGTCATCTCGTTCTTCACTGTGGGTTCAGGTGTAGCCATGATTGAAGTGGTTTGGTCGTGGTGAGAGAGTATTTGAAGGTTTTGGACCTTTACAGCGGCGCAGCTAGGGGCACCAATGATTTCACACTGCTGACTAAGCCGCAGGGTATCCACCGGAATCCAGTGCGGAGGGCTTCACGAGTAAAGACAAACTGTCGTCATTGCAGCGGTGGAATAAGAAGCGCACAGTAAGCTAGAACATCCCGAGAAAGAAGTAATCTTTAAACGAAGAAAGAGTCCGATTCGAGAAACTAGATCTGGCCCAATCCTTCCAGGTAATACTTGAGATCGTTGAACACCCTGAGTTGCTCGTCCACAGACAGACTCGAGACGATTATCTGCATCACTGAACCCACGGTAGCCCTGTGAACGCGAACGTTTGAAGAGTAGTATACGTATGCAAACATGCCCATAAGGAGCCTGCGGAAAACTGTCAGCGAAATCGTTGAACCAAGTGAGAGGGCGCAACTTACTGGCAATCCATCCGATCCGTGAGCCCACCATGCCCAGGGATACTATCGCCGAAGTCTTTGAGGTTAAAGGCCCGCTTGAATCCGGAAGCAAAGAAGCCTCCGAAGGGGGCGACCAGGGAGGCGAAGATAGCCATCACGAGAGTATGGATCTGGAATGGGGCCCAAGTGATGGGAGGAATTCGAAGGAGGGGTGCGATCAGGGCTTGAACTGGCTCGGGGGTGATGAATGTCCTCCAGATGAACGCGGGGTTGGGGTCACACTGGATATTTGACCAAGCATTGACACCAAGATCAACGGCAGGGCAGATCATGTAATTGTAGCGCATGAAAAGCGTGGCCCACTACGAGGAATAATTTGTTTAGAAACGGCACCATGATGCAGGTGATTAGCCGAGGACGTACTCCAAAGCCAAAGATGATAGTACTGAATAATGCTCCCACAAATCCCTCAACGGTCTTTTTGGGGGACAAGGCAATAAGCGGTGTCCGGCCGAACAGTTTACCTGAAAGACTGGACATGAGGGATCCGTTTGGTGTCATTGCGGGCCGGGTTCCGACTTACCCCAGATGTACGCGAAGATGTCATTGCAGATGACAAGAGAAGCCGGGACCCAGAACCATATCATGCCTTCAAGAATGCTGTTGACGATGAAATGGCTGGACGCAAAAAATACTGGGTGAATTTTCGGTTTCTACTCCCGACGGAGCATCTTACCTTGACACAACGATGACCAGCAAACTCATGTGGACCCAGCCAAAGAGACCGAATTGCTGACGCAGATACTGTTTCTTGAGCGATCCTACAAAGCCCATGAAGCCAAATACGTAGAGCATGAAGCTGATGAAGCGATGATTGTTGGCGAACGGCAAGAACCGGACATCCGCGTAGACAATATGCTGTAAAAAAGAGTATTGGTGAGCGATCTAAGGATATGCGAGGCACGGAACATACCTTGAAGTAGTGAATCATCGATTCGCCGTAGAGGAAGTAGTTCAAGACCGCGAAGAAGTACCAGTTGAGAGTCTTGCTCCAAGGATCCCGCTTCTTCTTATCTTCCATTATTGGTGCTTCATCTTTGTTCTTGCCAGTGAGCGCGAAGAGATTCGTGACTTCACGATAGACTTGTGTCTGGACAGCCATGACAAGAAGGATCATGTATGGAGGACCGGCGAGTAGCAGGACTGGAATGTCGAAAACAATGGAGAGTGGTCATCACCGATTCCCATTAGACAGTGAAACAAAAACGTACAAATGAATCCTGCAATCATGATCAACGTCCAGAGTGTCCGTTCGAAGACGTTTTGTTTGCTCTTCGCTTTGGCTTTTTCCTCCTCACTGACGACGTTCGCTGGGGCTAGCGCTAGCTTGACCACACCAATCTTTTCGCCAGATTCAGTGACAACGGTCGTCAAAGAACCGTTTGTGTCCTTCGGCGGCTTTCCATCCAATCGAGTCTCCTTGGGGAGTGGATTAGACTTGAGATCCTGAGAAGCCTTGCGTTTGCGAGGTCCAATCCCAGGAGAGGCAGGCTGTGGTAATGATTCTGGAAGACTAGGCTGGAATGGGGTGACGGTATTGATGGGCCGAACAGGGGACCGCGTTCGGGCGGCGGCCGAGTCCTTTTGAGGTATTTGTAGGCCTAAGCCGCTCGACTGAGGTGCGGGTGGCGACGGCGAAGCGTCATTCGGACCGGCAGAAACAGGAGTGGTGCCCCCAGTGGCGCCCTTATTGGCAGGAGTAGGTTGTGGCTCGATCAGGCCACTCGTCTTCTCTTCGATGAGTGGAGTTCCCTCAGGTGAAGAGAGGTGCTCGTCGGCTTCCTCTGCAGCAGCCTCGTGGTCCGACTTGCTAGCAGTAGCGGAGGGCGTGGCAGCCTTGGCGGCGGCCCTTTTGGCAGCACGTTTTGCGCTCTTGGAGGACGACGCCTTGCTGGGCTGCTGTTCGACGGCTGGTCTAAACCAAAACATTGATGACGTTCGACATTTTGTCAGTTCCGGCACCACACAAGGACGACACATCATTTGCACTCACTTTGGCGGTGGCTCTTGAACTTGAACTGGCGGTGGCGGAGGAGGAGGACTAACGACCTCTTCCTGCTCCTTTTCCAGTTCGTGTTCCGATTCTGAGGCGGATTCAAGGTCTTCAACGCCTAGAGCCTCAAAGCCCATTCGTGATGCAAACGAAGGTTTTGTCGTCTGATATGGTCGACTCATGATCGTCGTCGTCTATCTTGGTATCGAATGGTGATACAAGCGTGGTATGGACAGGCTGAGGTATGCAGCTCGTTTTCGAAATGTTGGAGTGGGGATTCAAAGGTCGCTGGGAAATTCACGCGCTACGGTGACGTTGGGGATGCCGTTTCCCCCGCTCAGAGTTGTCGCCGATTACATCCTCAAACCGTCAAACGCTCCTTGTCTCTGGATACCAACGAACCAAGTGAAAGAAGGCCCCCAAACCTTGATGCGCTCATCGTCGCAATTTCTTCCCAGCTCCATTTTCTTCCTTATTGCCCCGCTTCCGTTTCTTGTCCTTGCCGCCTTTCTCAGCAAGTCCCTCCAAGGACGTATCCACAATCTGCATGGCTTTTCGTAGAATCTTCTTTTCACCCAGTCTAACGATCACTGCGCTCCTCAATTTTGGTGACGTGTCCTGCTGCAGCAAAGCCTCATCGTCCTTTCGCCGCGCGTTCATCAGCATGTTAAAGACGACATGGACACCAGAAGGCGCACCTCGATTGTGGTGGGGTATTCTTTCATCCGTTCCTCTATCAACCGGCTAGCAAGTTTCAGGGACTCAGCGTCGGGTTTCGGCTTGGGCAAAGATCCTTTTTCCTTCGCCTTGCGCCACTCGGAAGGAGAGAGCAAGAGTAAGCGAAGGAAAACGATGAGGTCTTCAGGAAGGGTGTCATCACCCGCCTCAATGACAAAAACACTAAAGCGCGGAAACGTTATCAGATTACAGGGCTAGCAATGTCAATGGCACCTACTCGTCGCCACCTTCTTCCAAGAAGAAGTCCACCCGCTGTTCAAGCTCTTCTGCGTCAACGAGTTTGACTGCAATATCCGCACATATCTCAACCACATCCGAAGGATTACCAAGACTACCGTCCTCCATCGGTACAAAGTCTACATGACCATAGCGCCTAATGAGATCGGCATTTGGTGGTTCGCCGTATGTATTCCACTGGGTTCGGTTAGATTAAGCGGGTGAACCGGAAAGCACCTGAATGATAAGACTGACAATCTGTTCGCCTTTCAGTATTCGCTTTGTCGAAATCATCTTTAGCACATGTTCTTCGTAAAATAATCTGGCCTGGTTGATTTCAGAAGAGTGGGAACGCGTCATCCGAAGTGCAGTAACAAGGTGGCATACATTATTACAACCGTGTCTCGCGTTGAGCATATCAGCCATTGGTGTCATTCCAACATCGGCTGTATCCTCCCGCTCTTCATCCTCGTCTTCGGAGGTCTTGGAGTCATCTACTTCCATTCCATCTGATACAGCATCGCAGATGATTTCAGCAAGATGTGATCTGCGAGGTCAAATGACAAACGGCACAGATTGACTGACCCGGTCCCTCAGAACCCTCATCACTCTCTTGATCCTGATCTTTTCCATTCCAATTTTCGACGTGAAAGCTTCTGGACAAGATGCGGCTGCCATTGATGTGGTATCTTTCTATAGAGTACTTTTCTGCGATGACCGCCGTTGGAAAGAGGTCCGGCCGACGCTAGCCACCCCATTATATTAATCAGGCGGGTAATTGAGTTTTCAAGATACAAATCACTCACTTTAATTAGCGGTAAAACCTTTTCGAGGTAGTCCGCCTCTGCCTCCGATTTTCCAATCTTTTCTGGGACATGGGGTCGCATGGCGTTCTGGTGGGAAAATATAGGAGGCACACTTACTGAGTATTGTGCTACCTTTCAATTGGGCCAGCTCCTCATCGGTCCAGAACATGAGAGTGGTGAAAGTGGTGGGCATGCTGGCTGGGCAAGACCTCAGCATCAGGCGGAACGCCTTGCAAGTGGGAGGTCGAACTAACCAAAGTAATCTCCCCATTTGCCTTCAGAACCCTTCGCTTCCTCCCACATCATGCATAGAATGAGACTTGCCCAGCCGCTTCCGAGGGAGTTCCAGTCCTCCTCTCCCAGTAAACCGGGTAGCTCCGAGGTGCGGGTGGACAGAACGAGGTCACGGGGAATTTCGAATAGCGTCTCGTCCTCCTAGAATCGTTGTTTTGCGTTTATAATCGGTTCATCTCTTCCAGAAGGGTGGAGAGGACTGACGTCTACGTCCTCAAGGGCAACGGCCCCACGGCCAGTGTCAGGGAAATCCTGCAGTCCAATGAGGTCCTTAGCATATGTACCACCGCACCGCTCAAACCAATCAAGAAATTCGTTATCGTTCATCTGATAATTCAAAGTCGATTTGAGGAGCTGTTGGGCAATGTGAGGACCTGGAAAAATCTATGCGTGATTTGTGGGCGTGACAGGTTACGGAAGTGACATTTGCAAACCAGCGCTTTTCTGCCCGCAGGAGGGAGGTCCTCCAAGGCAATCCCGATTAGGAAGGTTACATCCCTCCTCATAAACCTTCAACAACGCGCTTTCGTGACTGCTCCATCTCCTCTTTGTCCACGACCTCCTACACCCATGTCCACGACCTCCGACAAGCGAGACCTACTACCGCGAGCATATCAAACTGAGGTTGGTTTGGATACGACCTGCGTGGTGCTCCCGGCGACAGCGTATTGAAATGCAGTTGCCCACAGATATTTGAGCGCGCCATAAAGGGCAATGTCGTCGCTGCACTCGCGACTGGCTCTGGCAAGACTTTGATCGCAGCCCTTCTCTTGAGATGGACGGCATGCCAGCCCAATCAAGGCGGAAAGAAGGTCGGTAATACTTTGTAAACCCACCATTTTCTTTGCCCTGATACCCTAACATCGTGATGCAGATTTTCTTCCTTGTGCCGAAAGTTCCGTTGGTGGAGCAGCAGAAGGGCTTCAGTTCGTCGGGCGTTTGAAAGGGATCTGTGTTGGCCCTAACCTTTCTGTTTCGATAGTCGTTGGCCAGACCGCTGGTCTCCGGATTGGTGGCTACATTGGAGCCATGGGAGTCGATCTCTGGGACCGTCCGAAATGGCTCAAGGAGCTTCAAGAACACGATGTTTTTGTCATGACTCCAGCTATCCTCTTGCGGCTCCTGACCCACGCGTACATCAGCCTGAAACAGGTTCGGACATCTCCCACTAGTTGGCCATTTAGCAACTCATACCATCCTCTTTTGCTGGAAGATATCATTATTGATTGTTGATGAGGCTCATCACGTCAGAGGCAACTCGCCCGAAGCTCAAATATTTCATCACCACTATCACCACACCGACAGGGCTTATCGCCCAAAGATATTCGGTATGACAGCATCACCAGTTTGGAGTCCCAAAAATCCTCACAAGCACATCGCGTAAGCCCCACTAACCACTCGCCTCATCTGTTCCTGACTAATTCTGCTTGATAGCGACCTCGAGCGACTTATGGATGCGACAATCATCTCCGTCCAAGAAAATGTCGCCGAACTTAACCAGTACAGTCCTCTAGCCGACGTTGCCATAATCAAATACATGGCCACCTGGCAGGCCGCTCCACGAGATAGCCTCTGGACCGAGCTCAACGACTACGACATCCTCAAAGACTTCATTGAGCTCGAGGAGACATACGTCAGCTTGGAATCACGATACCAACATGCACTGGACCACCTCGGCGTTCTTGCTGCCGACCGTTATCTATACACCTACCTCGAGTCACGGATCTCAGCCGTGGGCCTTACAGCTCAGTCACAAGCTGTCTTGGGCGATATCTCCAAGCTCAGAAATCAAATCCAGTTGGTCCGCTCATTCCTGGAGAAGCATAAGCCTCGGTTCGATATCAAGGTAGCCAAATACGACCGCATTGTCTCTGCCAAGGTCTGGGAGCTGGCACACCTTTTGGGCAAATATAAGTCGGACAGGCTCCAAGGGATCGTCTTCGTAGAGCGGAGAGATGAAGTCAAGGTGCTGGCTTGGCTTCTGCCGCGATTACAAGACAGCGAGTGGATTAGCTGCGCCTCGATCGTAGGCCACGGCGGTTCTTCAGAGGTAGCATCTATCGGGATGTCCGTCAAGGCGCAGGAAGCTGCTGTACGGGAGTTCCGGGAAGGAAAATACCAAATCCTGTTCGCTAGCAGCGTGGCCGAGGAAGGTTTAGACTTCCAATACTTGTCACTTGTCGTGATGTTTGATGGTGAGCTTATCACCACTTGGCGTGTTCTTTACTGCATGCAGAGGCTGACCGACTTCCTGGCTTTCAGTGGTCAAGAATGTCGTCAGCTTCGCACAGTCACGAGGTCGAGCTCGAAAAGCTGGCTCTGCGTACTATGCCATGTTGCCTAAAAATCACCCCGAGATGGAAGCAAAGTTCAGAGCAATTGTCGTGGCCGAGATGTCCAATACAAGCTTGCTCGCAATGAAGAGACCCGACAAAATGGACGTCGACGAAGATGACGATGACGACGATGGGATCCTCTCTGAAACGGAGAGGCGAGCACGCTATGTCACCTCTAAAGGTGCTATCCTGACATATTCATCAGCTGTTGTCCTTCTCGCCGAGCTCTGCGCACTTCTTCCCACCGACGAATACACCGATAGCCTTCAACCCAAGTATAGTGGCGGCTTCCAGTCGATGGTATCCCTCCCTCCGGCACTCCCTATTCCCCGCAATGCTCTGGACTATGTTGGCCCACCGTGCAAGAAAAAAGCCGAGGCAAAACGAGCTGTCGCATTCAAAGCAGTCGTGGCACTCCACAGGTTCGCTTGTTTTGACGAGTACCTCCACCCAGTCAGGGAGCCTCCTGTTGGGATTGGCGAAGATGCCGACGGAAGGAAAGTACCGGATGTGGTTGTCGACAAGATGATAGAAGTGGAGTCACTCACTCCCTACGACAATCCATGGAAAGAAGGTGCCCAACTTTGGGTCCATCCAATCGAAATTCAAGGGCGGACAGCTGCCGGATTGCTAGTCGCCAACGAGCTTTTCGTTGATACGCTTCTCGATGGACGAGAAATGGGCCCGGTCCGGCTCCATCGCGGTATCCTATTATCGTTTGACAGCGAACAGGAGAGGATCAAACATCTCCAGCTAGTGGCAGAATTCAACGGGAGAGCGATTGATCTCAGCATCACGTCGAGACCTCTCGATATTCAGAATAGGGCGGTCTACATTGTACCCCTTGATTGCAACTCCTCGACTTTAGTGGATTGGGATGCTGTGAGAAGGCTGGCTAACCCGGCGACGTCGTCAATTCTATGGACCCCCCAAACGCATCTCGACATCGAAGGCCCCATCCTCGCCCGCCATCGTAGGAGGCACCGCGCAATGCTCTTCAAACTGGTTCGAACGGATCTCACGTGCCTCTCCCCCCCAGAACCTATCCAAGGACACTGGCCAGAGAAAGGGTACAAATCATACTTCCATTTTTATGAGGAATTTTATTCTGCTCACAGGCATGGAAATTCTCCTCTGGGAATCACGGAGGATGACACAATGGTCGAGTTTATCGAACTTCCAAAGGCGAGAACTGTGGTTCAGAGAGCATACGTGCCAATTCGGGAGATCGATCGTCAACACACTGTCATTGCACCACATCGCGCCATGATCCTGTTCCCACTATCATTATACGTATTCCACGCATTTACCATCCTCCCAGCTCTCGTTCGTCATATCGTGGGTCACTACCGTACCCATGAGGCTCTCAAAGACCTCAACCTACCACCTCTGGATCAAGGCCGTTTTGTTGAAGCTCTTACATTACCTTTAGTTTGTGCGGGATACGACTACCAGCGCCTGGAAACGCTAGGAGATAGTTGCTTAAAGTTAGCCACGACCGTGCACGTCTTCAACCGGTAAGAAGCTCGAGGCTACATACAATTTGGAATGCTGCTCATATTCCTCGCGCCAGATATCCTCATAAACATGAAGGTCAACTTTCACCCATGCGCAGAAACTCCATCAGCAACATCTATCTGAGAGGGCGCGCTTTGCAGCGGTCACTTTATCGCTTCTTGAGTGGGGAGAGAGTCTTGGATGGCAAGCTCTGGACACCTCCGACTGCAAATGTGACGTACGACTCACGCGGAAGGCCGCTGACCAAACAAACAATCCCAAGAAAATCTCTCCAGGACTGCATGGAGGCTACTTTAGGAGTTGCTTGGCTGACCGGAGGCATGGAGATGGTTCTAAAGGTCGGAACGGAGCTGGACCTGTGTTTCGGCGGAACTGTACCGTGGCCCGAACGATACTCCCGACAACAGCGAGAAGCACCTCAGGAAGTTCCAGCGGCTCTCAATTCACTGATGGAGAAGCTTCAATATCGATTCAATGACATCTGGCTGCTGACGGAAGCGTTGACTCATCCCTCCTGCCCAGCGAAAGAAACCCCGACCTATAACCGCCTCGAATTTGTAGGGGATGGTAAGCATTTTGATCCTAAGATTTTTGGGTCTTAATGACTCATCGTTTCAATAGCGCTTGTCGATCTCTTTGTGATCAAATATCTTTTCCCTCGTTTCCCGGATGCACCTCCTGGTAAATTGACATGGACCCGGTCTGCTGCTGTAAACAATTCATCATTGGCAGCGGTATCTGTGAAAGAGCTTTCATTGGACAAGTACGTTCTTCACGGCGCCCCGTCGCTCGAGCAGGCAACTGCGAAGGCGAGGGCAGAACTTGAAGCGATGCCCTACTCCGACGTTGTAGCGCGGTATTGGAGCCTCCAGCCGCCCAAGGTTCTTGGAGATCTCCTGGAAGCCGTGATTGGCGCTGTATTTGTGGATTCCGGATTTCGACTGGAGGCAGTGTGGGCCGTCATCGACCGCGTGATGAGCCCGATGGTCGCTGAACTCCATCCCGACCTTCCATTGGACCCGACCAGCGAGATGATGCAATACCTGGCTAAACGTGGCTGCACCAAAGTGCGATTCAAGTACGTTATGATCCTCCGTCACCACTTGACATTTCGTTGATATGTCCTGGATTTAGGAAAGCTGAGATAATCGACAGCGATGTTCGGGAGTATGTCGTGCGGGTGTTAGTGCACGAAACGGAGCTGGTGGAGCCAGTTCCTGCTTTCACTCGACCTCTGGCCCAGGCATTTAGCTGCGACGCTCTACAGAAGGCACTAGAAGCGGGTCAGGTCGATCTGGCAACAATCTGCACTTGTAAAGAGGACAGGGTGAACACGACTGAGGAGAAGGAAGTGCGGAAATACTTAGGGCGCGCGGATGACGACCCAGCTGACATCCCGGCAGCATTGGAGCGGATAGCTGCTGACTCGGATGACGAAGGGGCCATACAGAGCCTGCTCGCTTTGGGCAATCTGGACGAGATATCTGGGCCTCCAGGGAACGAGGAGGAGGAAGATTCCGAATGAACGACATATACGTAACTAGTGATTCAATAACCAAATCAAGTAATCTGTACGCGCAAAATAATATAGAGCCTTAGGCTTTCAATTCACCGTTGCCCACTTTCCCATTCTGCTGTATATCCTTCAGGCTGTTGCGGGGAACAGTCAGTTTGCGATCTGTCAAGACCGTCGTAGGCCTCTGCTTACTCGTTGAATCTCGGTTCCAAAGTCTTCCTCCTCCGAGCGATCATCTGCGCTATCGTACTCGACTTGTACGGTAGCGTACTGCTGCTGGTTGTTGCCGTTGACGTGAGAATGTTGCCCAGCTATAGTATTCCCAATCATGTTATGCTTTCCAGAGTCTCCGTCAAGGTCTGGGCTCTTCAGAGACTCCAAAAACTCCCTCTCGTCCCGCATTCGTTGGATACGCTGCATCTCTTCAGGACCAGTTGTAGCACCAAGCCCTCCGACAGTCGGTGTTTCATCAGGATCCACAGTAGAGGCAATACCCAACATCCTTGCCGCACTATCGCTATAGACTGCATCGTCTTTTCGAGCAATCCGCCCCCTCCTGTCTCTGGGCGCTCCACCGCTGAAACTGGAAGGTCCCATCGTACGTCTCCGGGCGTTCCCATTCGGGTATTGGTTCAGCGGGAAGACGCTCGATGATGGGTTCCTAACGGCTCGAAGCAGTTGCGCTATCGCGTGTTCCCCTGGACTGAGAGGTGCTTCGCTCATGGACAGGGATACTGAGGGTGTCTGGATCGATGTCAAAACCAACAACCTGAGAGAATATCTGTGTAAAAGTGATCGATGCGTGCAAGTTGAATGGACTTACATCTGCTGAAACCGGGGCTGATTGTACTCGTTCCTCGCGTCCTTCTCCTTCGTCTGAGCAGAAGCAATGAGAACGTGGAGGCGTTCGAAGACTGGAAGGATGATTGCATCCCGGAAGCTTTTTAGGGTCAAAGTACGGACGTCTATGGGTGCCGAGGTTAGTGTTGATTGGTGGGGTGGAGAGGAATCCCGATCGGTTGAATCGACAGGAGAGGTAGGTCGGACGACCCTAGGTGTTCGGGATAGGTTCACGAGAAGTTGATCTATTTGAAGAGGAAGAAAGACCTAGCACGAGTGATTGAACGTCAGGCCGCGAGTTCTCTGAAGAATTGCGTCGGCACGCACACCTTCGATGTACGGCAAGAGTTGAGTCCAGAAGAAGCCCCATAGCTCTACGACTCTATTTAACAGCTCCTCGTCTTTCTTGCCACTCAACTTTGCGTTTAGTGTGATCATGCCCGTTGAAATGAGGTCGACCAGGTCATTCTCGAGCGTGCTGATAGCTCGAGAAGGGGCTTTGGAAACCACAGCTACGAGGTGCCTCTTCACGAACGCGTTTAGATCCTCGATCGCCATTCTTAGTGGCTCTCCATTGAACAGAGGAAGCACGTGCAAGTGTAACGCGGCCCATGGGTCATCTGTTATAAGGGTTGCCGAGGAGCTTGAGGTCAACGTTGTTGTGCCCGTCGGGACGAGGGTGAGGGTCGAAACTGAGCCTGCAGGCGTCATACCGTGGCCTCCATGAATGCCAACGGCTGCACCAAGCCCCGTATGGGAGTGCGAATGCGAGTGAGACGGGTGTAATGGGGGTGTGGACGTGTGCATTCCTAGTCGATCCATCTCCCTGGATATGAGCTTGGAATCATAAGTCCGAATCTGGCTTTTCTGGGGAGATGCCCTCATGGCGGACGCAGATGATGAAGGTATTTGGATCGTGCTTGCAGAAGGGTTTGAAGACATGGTCGACGGTGCGTGTTGAGATGACCCCGAATCCCCTCGCTGTCGAAGGGGCGGAGGCGGCGGCAGTGGGGTCTCTGACCGCGAATGGATCCGCGACGCCGGTAGATGTATTGGCGTGTTCATCCCAAATAGCGTAGGCTATATCTTTTCTAGGTGTTGCAGAGATGTAGTCCTGGTGGCGGATGCTAAACACAGAGAGGAACTACTTAAGGTGACCGGTGGGTGGCAGTCGGAATGGGAATAGTTCGGTGTGCCTCAAGTCGCCGTTAGTGCTGACGGAGGGACGATAAACAAGTAGCACGCCAACAGATGCATTGTGAGTAGATCGACCAAACTGGAACCAGAAAACAAGAGCGTTGCGCTAGAGTGAATCGTATTCTAAGAGAGAGAGTGAGATAGAGAGAGCGAAGACCCGAAAACGGGTCCAAGTGCAAAATAATAGGAAGGGGCTGCGCCCTTTAAAATGGATGGATATCGAGGGACGAAGCGTTAAAGAGGTAAAAGAGAAAAGACGAACGGAGTTCAATAAGTAAGGACGAGAAGGCAGGTAATGCAGGGATGATGGGAGAGAATGCTACGAGGTATGTTGCAAAGTAAATGTCGAAGAAGGCAAAGCGAGTCCGGATGAAAGAACCAAGACACAGGAGGAAAGATCGACAAGAGCAGAAAGCGAGAGTCCATTGACGACGAGAAAGATTCGGAAGGAGCACCTATATCACACGTCGAGAGGGACCAGAGGGGCCCAGGGGTCCCAAAGGTCCGTACTCCTCTCCATCGTCTCCAAACCTTCCACCATCGGGATTCTCCAGAATATTCTTGCCACCCGCGCTTCGTTTCTTCACGTGTGTCCTGCGCTCCCCATCTACTGCCGAGCTGGTGCCATCAGGGGTCACTGTAGGAGATATCGGGCTCGTGATGTGTTGCACAGGCGGAGGATGATGGCCACCCACTTGTGTGTATCCATTATTAGATTTTTTACCATAACCTCCATCAGTAAGTTGGAATCGCTGGGAGGTCTGAGTCATGCCTCCAGGTAATGGTGGCAGCGGCGGTGGAGTATCGTCGAAGCCTTGGTCCAGCATGGCTTCCAACTCGTCCTTGCCAAGCGTCTCTCCAGCAACCCCATACATGGACGGTGAATTGAGAGTCTGAGGCGGGGGCGGGTACATTGTGCCGTGTTCGTTGTAGCCACCGATCTGGGTACCCCATTGATCCTCGTCGTTGGATGAAACAACGGATACGGTGTCGCTTTCCCAATGGCCATCGTCGCTGAACGTTGTTCCTGGTCGGAGGAAGCCGGCTTGAGGAGCTTGCATCGGGTCTGCGGGGAATCCACGAGGGTAGGCACGTTCCATCTCCCGACGGCGTTTCTCCTCTCGCTTGAGTTTCCGGAGTCGCGAACGTTCCCAGTCCTCCCAACGACGCATAGGTACAGAGGAGCCATCAAACGTGCCAGCGTGATCATCATCGTGAGCCTTGGTAGCACCTTCACCTTCAACACGTCTACCGAGCCGTTTGCGTCAGCACGTCAGTTAAGGTTACGATGGCGTCAAGACTACGTACCTAGTCTCTCCCCAGGAGAAGTCGTCAAAGTGCCAGAAGGCGTACACCGGGAGGATAAAGTTCCAGACGGGTAAAGCGAGGAGGTAGGCACCCATCCATGCGACGTAAACGACTTTCCTTGTTGTAATCAAGATGAGGATGGCAGGGAGACCGATGACGGCGCAGAGAAGCATCAAGGGAATAGCCTTCTCGAACGTATCCGGTGGGTTCAGGGCAAGGGTAACGATGAGGGCGTAGGTGAGGGCGAGTGCGACGGGGAGAACAGTCGTTCCGAGCAGGTCCATGAATACGACGAACTGCATGGAGAAGCAGAAGGTTCCGCAAAGATTCCGTACCCGGACCAATTCCATGAGGTTGTGAATGGTCGAGTTGATCCATCGTCGTCGTTGAGACAACAAAATCGCGAAGGTATCCGGGGCGACGGTTCGGCATTTGGCCTGAGGACAGAACATCATCTTGCGGTTGGGGAAGGTTCGAAGGAGGATGGTCGTCAAGAAACGATCTTCTCCCAGGAGGAGAAGGTTCTTCTGGTGGAGGGTGGTGACGTTGCTCTGGCTATATTCCTTGACGATTTCCGGCTTCGTAATGAGTGGGACCCAATCATCTTCACCTTGTTTTCTTGCCTTTAGACGGTACATGGAGAAGCAACCTGGCAAGCAGGTCACACCACCAAAGACGGACTCGAACGCCTTGGCAAGATGATGGGAGATGAAATACTCGTAAACCTGGATGGCAGTGACCCATGACTGTCGCTTGTTGGCAATGCGAGTCTCGCCGCAAACGCCCATGATGAGGTTGTCGTGGTGGAGGGAGTTGACGAGATGCTTCAGGGAATCGGGGTAGACCTTGGTGTCGGCGTCAACCTGAGCGGGGGTCAGGGATGTTAGGGCGTCGACCCTATGGTTACCAGTCTAGTGCTCACCATGAGACAGGCCTCGAAGAAATCTGGCGTAACACCCATGAGGACTTGAATCTTACGGAACATGTCAAAGTCCAAAGGCGTCATCCGGTCGTTGTAGGTTACTCTTGAGAAGAAATTCATCAAAATCAATTGACTGTCACGTTTGCCTCGATTGCCTGGTTTCTTTTCGGTCTTGGCTTCCCTCTCGGTTCCGCATTTAACAACAATTAAGGTAGGGGTTCGTCGTCCGGCGACGGCTGAGAAATTCCAAGGATGGTTCATCAGCAAAAATACTTCGACTCAGAATGGATGACCGATGCTCACTGTAATGACCAGCATAGACGAGGGCTCTGTTCTCTTTCTTTGCTCCGTTCCCGACGGCGATGTAGCCCATTGGCGTTGGGGTTCCGAATCGAGGATCTTGGTCTAGCAGCGAAACGCAGATGTCGGGGGTGCTCATCTTCTCTCCTTCACCAGTGATGATACCGTCTGCCACAATGAAGAGGAGCTTCCGGTGGTCAGAGTAATCCGTCACGGAGATCGAGTCGCAAGTCGTTCGCAGCGAGTCCTCTCCTTCTGAGTAACACGTAACGAGACAGACCGTGAAGAGCTCGGCACCAATCTGAGCCGCGGTGATGAGAGGCTGAGCGGCAGGCTTGGCCGAGTTTGGCGAGATGTTCGATGCGGAGGCGACGAGGGTGGTGGACGATGCGTTGGGCGAGGTGGCTTGTTGGCGGTAGACGTTTCCTTTATGCAATTTCTTTCCTCCGCCGATCATCACTGGCTGACCTCCGCCGGCCCATGGGGCGGTGCCGTTCTTGTTGTCGACGGCTACGTTGGCACCTTCGGGCATGACGGCGGGACTGATGACCGTCCGGCTGAGGTTTTTGGGAGGGGCTGCCAGCCGCGCGCTAAGGAACCAGTTGAAAACGCAGGCCATGGCGAAACGCGCCATAACGACGCCCAAAATAACGACCAAACTGACGTAGAGGAAGAGCTGGGAAATGAAGCATCCGGGAGTGACCTTGTCGATGGCACCGGCGTAATACCTCTCGGTCAAGCAAGGGACTGCGGCCTTGAGGTTCTCGCGCTGGTAAAAAAGTCGGGTCGCGTCCTTGCCGTACGATTTGTAACCACCCGTGAGGATGGTCCGGATCGCAATATCAACTGGGTCGTTGGGAAGGGCATTCGGGTGTGCGAGGAGGTAAGGAGTGAGGTTGAGAACCATGCCGTCGAGGACCATGTAGGCCGTGAGGTTGGAGACGAGGTCCCAGTCGTAACCAGTTTGCTTGTCGGTGAGGATGAGTTTGTAGTTGTTCAGGGTGGTCTTTGTCGGCCCATCCAAAACGCAAAAGTTTGAATTCGCGCATGGGTCGTCGGTGGCCGCCGCGAAGGTGAGACCCTTGCAGGATGTGAAGTCGGACGCGCTGCGTTTGAAAAGATTTGTAATGTCTTGTCCGGGACTTTGAACGGAAAGTGCGTTGAAGTCAACTTGCTGAGAGAAGGATTGTGTAGTATTAAGGATGTGTCCGCTTAAGCTGAGGGTGCCGTTGGTGCTGCCGACTTCTACGAAGGTTGCGAGGTTCTGGTTTGCGTCGGCGGGACACAAGGCCCGGTCGAGTCCCACAGTAGCAAAACCGATAATGCCGCCCAGTACCAGCGCAATGAAACACAACGCGACTTTTTCTCGCCAGGCCTGCCTGGACGGCTGATCTTTCATGCCACCAAGAGAGGACAAGAGGAATGGCGGAGCCCAGAAGGTGACTGCGTGAGCGAAGATGGACCAAGGCCCCCATATTGAGGACTCTTGGGTGGCAGGGACCGCAGTTGCTGGCCCGCCGGGATACGCTGGCAAGGTAGCTGGTGGGTTGATTAGAGGAGCTTGTGCTACCTGTCGTTCTGGACGTGTAAGAGTCTTTCCTCGCTTGAGGCTGGTTGTGCGTCCATGGCCGCCGGATTTTGTTGGCTGTCTGGTTGGGGGAGGACGGGATGTAGGGAGGGGGATGCTGGAGTCGTAAGGAGCGGAGTAATCAGAGGGCTGTAGGAGTGGTGGTGGTTGTGGTGGCATGAGAGAGGGAGAAGGAGTGGTGGAAGAGAAAGGAGGTCGAGAGAGGCGTTTGTGGGCCTCGTCGCTGTCTGGACGTTACTGAGTGGACTGGTGGAAAGGGAAAAGGCGACGCAGAAGCCCACCAAGTCCGCCCGTTAAGTCCGCTTCAGCCCGCAAAATGCGGTCGGCCAGCCACACCGCACACAATCGACTCCCGACGGTTGCAAATTTGGCGTCCATATGGCTCTCCCCAGTCCCCTCCGTATCGCCATCATCTATACACAGCTCAGTACCGTCAGATGGCAGCTGCTCATCGTCTTTGAACAGTGCGCCGGTCGACACCGGCCGTCATCAGGGTGTGAACCCATAGCTGTTTTTGGAAACAGTCCCTTTTTTTCATTCGTAATGTGGTACACTTTTTGCGTGTGTGACCATCGAAGCCCCCTTCTTTTTTCCTGATCCCTTTCAGAGCCGTCGCCCTCCATCACGTTGATTACGTCGAACAACAAAGTGTGCCGAGGCCGGATAAGTCTCGGCATACGTAGGTGCCAAGACAACGCGCGTTGTCGCCGCTGGTCTCACTTGACATCCCCTCCTAACCATGCCGCTGTACTGACAAGGCCAACGTTTGAAGGGACGCGGAATAAGGAAGACCGGTGAGGGGTAGACAATGGCATTACTAATTTATGCGGCACACTTCCAAATGACTGGCTCGGTCAACGATCCCGCCGGTTCAAACTACATATACATATTATAAAACCAAAACATTTTTTGAAATAGAAGAAACGTTGCCAATAAACAAAAACAAACGCGTCCCTTCGGGAACCTTCTCAATGAAAAAAAAGGACACCTGACCAAATCCGCTTACCCGACCCGGACAACGCCCGAATCCCCCCACTGCGGGTCCGGTAGTAGCTCAATCGGGAAGTCTCTCGACCCTGTCAATGGCGTTTTTCTCGTCCCCGATGAGCCCGCTCCATCGACGTCCGGAGCAGCTGCGGGGTCTGAGGCAGCTTGCACTGCGTTGAGGGCCTCCGCAGGCAGCTCCATCTGCGCAAGCGGGCTTGGGGACTCGGTCACGGCCAGCACATCGACATCCAGGGTTTCTTGTGGCGGGAGTGGCAAAACCGCCCCCATTGGTGTCTCGGATTTGGTTTCTTCCCAGTCATCAAACGTGAAGGCCTGCCCCCACTTGGTGCAATCTGCGATAAGGATTTTTAGTTAGTGTGCCGGGACGAGGGGCGTGTACCCAAAGAGGTAAAGGCTAACCTTCCGATCGTCGTCCTACGATCCGACTTAAAGTGGAACCAGCAGAATGGCGTGGACGTATGACAGTGGGACTGTTACACCGACTCAAGGCGAACTCGCTCGTGCAATCTGTCCTACAAGAGAGCGACGCTGGGCGCCCGAAAAGCCAGGTCAGCAAAAATCCGGCGAAAAAAAGGATTTCAAATGAAGATGACATACACGTGCTGATCCTCTTCTTCAACGCCAAACGTTCCTTATGTCCAAGCAAAACTGAAAGCGCTAACGGAGGGCGTTCGACTGGGAGCTCATCCTCCTCCTCTCCGCTACTACTGGAATCGTCCCCCATTCCAGCAACCTCCTCCGGATCTGACTTGGGCTCTTCTTCATCTTCGGAGGAAACACCCAACTGCTCGAACTCTAGTGCCAGGAATGGCGTAGCGAGCGTCTTGGATAGTTCTTCATCGCACGTCAAGGTTGCGTTTAGCAGCAAGCCCGCTTCGACTGGGGGAACGTTTTCCTTATCCGCGTCGACGTCGAGCAGTTCCGCGAACGCATCCGACTGGGGCTGGTTTGAAGATGATGGTTGGGAGCTTTCGCCACCGGTATCGTCGGGGTGCTCAAGCGGCAGCGTTGGTAATTCGGTCGTCTGGACGTCCAAGCTATCGTCCACAATATCCTCTTGTGGGAGAGCTACCAGAAACCTTGACGGCATGATGATGCGGGATATATGGACAGCAGGGGTAAAAATGGTTTGAGGATTGAGGTGAGTCGTGTCGGATTTCGTTGGTCACGTATTAGGTCAAGGGGAGGAGAGAAAATTGGCGTAGTACGAGAACCCTCCGCTAAGGGAGGAGAGGTGCAGTTACGGAAAAGAGGGGGGATTTCGTCGATCTGCTTTTTATACCGGCTTTCGTGCAATGGGAAAAAGGAGTATTTCGGGGTGGCAGGATCACGGAAGAAGGAAGTGAGGCTTATGGGACAGGACAGGAGAGTTCACGGGTGCGTCGCACCTTGCTGCACGCTAAGGAACCCAGGCTTTAGTAGAACCCCTCCTCGTTGATCGACTAGTACTTAAAGATCTCGTCCGTTTCAGGCTGTCTCAACCAATCATCGAGCAGAATGAATGGTAAAAAGCCCACACGCGCTGCCGCCTCGTTGTCGCGCGGTGTCGGGGCGAGACGTAAAACGAATGTCGGTTATGAAGGCCAGCCCTGGTTAATGGAAGGCGCGGAAGAGATAAGGGAACGACCAAGGTTCTTGACGCGTCATTGGCTTCCTTGGATCGTCTGCTCTCTCTTGTTCGGCAGAAGGCCTCAGAGTTTGGGGGCAAGAGAGTCGAAGGGCAAGTGCTTGGGGAAGAGGTGCCGAATCACGTGGCCGACTGTCCAACGTAAACAAAGAGCGGCAACCAGCGATCAATCCTCCACATGCCTTCCAAGCCTAAGGGAACTCTCCGCAGAAACCACCGCGCTTGAACAGCCTGGCAATGCTACATATTATTACACGGACGCATCTCCCCATAGACGGTCGAGCCATTTGTCTCGACGGACCGAGGCCCATGCGGGGTTTTGAACCTCCAAGAAAAACAGTGCTCTAGGCTCCCAACGGCATGGCTCTAGAGGAGCCGGGAATAGGTGATCGTCACGAGAGTGATCTCGGATAGGTTATGGAATATATCACAAACGAGTTTCTATAGTACAACATGCAACTCACGAAACGGAACGAAAACGAAAACCGCAACCCACAGTCCTGCCAATTATTGGCGGTAAGAGACCATAGCGTCGATCTTATGAATCTTGGTATCGAAACTCTTAAGCTTAACTTGCTGACTCTTGCCTTGCTCAATCATCATGGGGTCCGACTCGATCCACAGTGAAGGTGTGTTCGCGTCGGGAGAGGTAGCGTTAGAGTCATCGTTGGTGTACGCCAAGACGGTGAAGTAGGTTGGCTCCTGGAGTGTCGGTAAGAATGTATTGGAAGAAATGATTTGCCTGATGATGGCACGAATCTCTCCTTGTATCTCGGCATCGGGTTTTGGCGGAATTGGCGCGGGTTCCCTGAATGGCCGGGGTAACCACAGGTACGAGTCAACATGCCAGAAAAGAGAATAAAACCCGAGGAAAAGAAAGGAGAGGAAGACACGTCAGTGAATAACGCCTTTGCTTATGAAAATGAACGAGGGAGGGAGCGGATGAGCCAACTTACGGGTCTTCTTCGGTTGGCTGCGGAGGTAAGGTCAACTTGATGTCAAACACCCATCGTTCGAGCGTAATCTTTGACTCTCTTGCGACAATCGCAATGATGAGTTGCGTAATCGTTCCGCTGTTCAACCATTCTGCAAAGAGGGCACGCTCGTGTCAGCTGGAGGGAGAAAATGGCGAAAAAAGAGGGTGCTCGCCTTTGACTTGGGATAGAACGGTCTCGATGTACTTTTCGAGCCCCAAGTCTTGCGTGAGCAGGACCACCTGCCCATACTTTTTGACCATCTGGAAATCGTCTGTTGGGTACACGTTCCGGTGATAGAGAATCCTGTCCGATGAGATGATGTGTTAGCCGGCGAGTGCGCGCTTGGGCAATCGTCCCGAACATACGCGTTGACGGCAAACTTGAAAAAGTCGGTGACGATCTCCGTGCTGCCTTTTAGAGTGATGGCTTTCGCCTGCTTTGATTTTGATTTTAGCTTTTGAGCGGTAGACATTTTGCAAGTCTGTGTAGCGTTTGGTGTGGTTGTAAAAAAAAAGCTGGTGGTTTTTTCTTGATGTTTGGATGGAATGAACCGAGGTTCGAACCTTGCGGTGGTCTGTTTGTTTGTGGCGCTGACCGGATGTGGACCAAACTCTCCCCCCTTTTGCTTTTGCGCGCGGGGCTTTGCTGGAGTGTTTGATTTGGCCCGACTCACGCGCGGGACCTGGAAGATACGTTGCTTCAACCGCTGTAAAAAAGAGACACCCGTTGCGTTTTCTTCCCCCTCAACCTCTTTCCCTCTCTCTCTCTTCAACCACCAACCACACGTAGCTTCACCCCCCAGCCTACTCAACAACCCCCAACCAAGTAATTACCTTCTAAGTACATCAAATGGCCCGTACCAAGGTATTATTATTTCCTTCATCATCTTGTATTTTCATATGGGTATTATGGGTGTTTGCTCGTCGACGCCGTTTTTGCTGCCGTCGTCATTGGCCGGTCCGGGTGACGATAAGGCCTCTTCCTCCCGCCCCTCCCCTCCTGCCCTCTTCGGACTTTCGCTGACCTTCTCTCTTACCCCCTTTCCCCTCGTCGATGTCCACAGCAAACCGCTCGCAAGTCCACTGGTGGCAAGGCCCCCCGTAAGCAACTGGCCACCAAGGGTGCCAAGAAGTCCGCTCCCGTGAGTGTCCCTCATTCACACTGCCCCATCCGGTAAACACACAACACTAACCTCGCATTTCTATTTAGACCACCGTGCGTATCCGTCACCGTGACCAGCACACACGCACACTCACTGACCCAACCATCTCGATTTGTGCCTACAGGGTGGTGTTAAGAAGCCTCACCGTTTCCGTCCCGGAACTGTCGCCCTCCGTGAAATCCGCAAGTACCAGAAGTCCACTGAGCTCCTCATCAGGAAGCTTCCCTTCCAGCGTCTCGTCCGTGAAATCGCTCAGGACTTCAAGGTATGTGCCACTCATTTTGTTCGGTGAATTGCGCGGACTAATATATCATGATCCTTGCATTCCAGACCGACTTGCGCTTCCAGTCCTCCGCCGTCATGGCTCTCCAGGAGGCTGCTGAGGCTTACCTCGTCTCCCTCTTCGAGGACACCAACTTGGCTGCCATCCACGCCAAGCGTGTTACCATGTACGTTTGCATACCTAGTCTCGTCGCCGCCGCCGTCGTCTGACAAACATGTCTTCCCTCACAGCCAACCCAAGGATCTCGCCCTCGCTCGTCGTCTCCGTGGCGAGCGCACTTAAGCGTTAGGCTACCATATAGTGTGCATCATTGTTGGATTCACTCGCGTCGTTGTTCAAGTCTGTCGTCGATGTCGCCATTTGTCCTCTTGATGTAACCCGTCTCAGAGTATCGTTTACATATCTCTTTATCAAGACCCTCGCATGCCGTTCGCTTCCGCCTTTCTTTGTATACATATAACCCCTTGGTCGTATCCCTAAGCTTATGCCCACTCGCGTGTGTGAAGTCGCTCTTGATTATAAGCACCCTCATTCTAAGCAAGATGCAACATTCTATATTCAAGTTACAACCTACAGAGGGCAACCCTATATCTCAGCTATTCAACGTCGGTTCAACGACGACCTTCCAATCTGGCTGATGCTCCTGATACTCCCAACCAGCCCTCCGCTCGAAGCTCGCAAACGCCAAGTCGTATCCACCAAATTCGTAATTAATCTTGTCCACGCGCTTGTAGTTGAATCCAAGTGCTTTAGCACTCAGAGCTTTGAAGAAGGTGCGTTGAGCTGTCTCGATAGGTGAATCATCCGCGTTGGAAGAGACGAAGAGTGTCAAGGTGAGGTGTCCCGGTTGGAAGATGTTGACGACCCGCTGGATGAGGGTCTCTAGGTCGGGCATTTTGTCGGAAGATGCTGATGGAACGGCCGAGGAGGAACGAGTCAGAAGGGGGATGTTACACTCGAAGCTGGCGTAACTCCATCCTTCTTCAGGCGTGACATGGATGGTGTAGTAACCCTCCCCTTGGTCGTGTCGGACTAGGCCGTTCGCGGAATAACCACACGGCTCGAATGCGAACGCGTCTAGGGTCGTTTGAGACTCTGGGAAGAGGTCCGTGATGCCGACCTCTTTGGAGAGTGCCTGGCCTCGAATGTGGTGTGGCGAGGCTGGGGCGTCCGAGCCAGCGGCCGGCGGTGGAGAGTCCGGGAAGAAGAACGGTCGACGGCCTGGAGCGGATAGCCTCGACATGAGGATTTCCAGCGTAAAGTCTTGCGGGAGTGGAGGGGCTGACAATGCCGCAAGCTCGTCCTTCACGGGTTCTACTGGGCTCAGCAAGTCGTCCTCGTCAGGCGGCGCGGTGACATAGCAAAGCCAATGATCCCGATTGACGCTTCCAACAGTATACGCAGCTCCGATTCCTCGATGGCCTCTCTCATGACCCGGTCCGAAGAGCTTGTCGAGGAACGACACCTCTTCCGTCCATTCCCGGTGTGGTCCTTGCTGTCGTTCGGGGAACATGAAGGATTTCCTGGAATACCAGAGTCGGTGGACCGACGTTAGCAAGGGAGGTGGCGCTGCAGCGATGGAAAGGATCTTGGGCAATCCTAGGAGGTTGAGCGTCGTGCCACAGGTTTTGAGGATGAGCTTGTGCGGCGAGACGAAGAGGGAGGACTCGCTGTAAGAAAAGCCTCTTGAGAACATGCACCATTTCAGGTGAGCATTCCAGAGCCTTGCCTAAGCAGATATGCATCCATCTCGGCGCCCTCGATGACGCTGAGGACCTTGCATTTGACGATGTCCAGCATCTCCTCCCACACCTCTCTCTTGACTCTCCTGAGCCCGCTCCTCTTCACGCCGATTTTCTCGTCGAGCTCATCGTCATCGGCAGCGACATCTTCGGCAGATGGAGCGAACCAGACTTCGAGCAGCTTCTCGGGGCCCTCGAAAGGGGAGACGTTGAGCGCGGCAGCGTCTTCTTGAGGCACGTCGGAGATGACTTCGGCTTGAGTCATGGCCACGATTTGACTACTCTGTCGGCGTCAGACCACAAACAGAGATAGTAACGCCCGTCGATATCAGAGGCGAGATAGCTTCTTGTGGTGTGGGAGTAACCTTTCCCATTCAAAAGCGGGGAGGCTCGACTCAGAATGTTTGTTTGTTCCCAGTTCTCCGCCGTCTTGCACACCTTCTTACCCCTTCCCGCTTTATGCTCTTCAACGAGAAGCATCCGGGAGCTATTAAATTGTGGCTAATGGCGTGGAAGTGAACTTTCGTCAGGCCCATAGTGGCTCGATCCGCTCCGCTTGGTTAAAGGCTTAATCGCGAGAACCGTGACGATCCATGACGTCGTTGGCGTAAGTCTTACCCTCCAATCGTCCATATAAAGAGGGCATTTACTTGCATCACTGGATCCTAACAACACTTCTCTTCACCCAGCTCGATAAATCGTTGAAACAAAATGTCTAGCACCGACCAATACACCACCAAGTCCGACTCCACAAGGGAGGTCACTCCTCAACAGAAGATCGACGACTTGAACGATATCCTCAAGCAGACGAAGTATGCTATGCGTACGTTTTGCTCTAAAGGCCGCGTCTTGCCTAATGCTGACCGGTTGCCATCTGTTAGTTACAACCCGAGACGCTCAAGGTTGCATGCACTCGCGTTGCATGGCTCTTGCCTCTCGTAGGTCCCCTTCCCCTCGATGTAGTTCGTCATTTTGATCCACGCTATCTTTCAGATGATGGTCTCCACTTCTCCTTTATCAGCGACAACACGTCGCACAAGCAGGATGAGCTCAACACCGTCGATGACGTGAACGTCGCCTTCCTGGACCCATCCTCCACAAACTGGGTCTCCGTTTGCGGCAAGGCAAAGACTCATCAAAACCGCGAGCAAATTGACAAGCTCTGGAACCCTATGGTCTCAGCTTGGTTCGGGGATTTGGGCGACGGCGTTCACAAGGGTAACAAAGAAGATCCACGGGTGTGCATCATTGAAGTGGTTCCGGATTCGGTAAGCCTTCGAATGCGTGCAAAGGCCAGCGGGCGGACGCTTCACTCTGCAACTCGTCCTCTTTGACTTAGATTCGATACTGGATGTCCACCAAGAGCAAGTTGGGTCAACGTGTCGACATAATGGCTTCGGCCGTTACGGGAAAGGTGGCGTCGCCGGGAGAGCTTCGCACGATCACCAAGGATGAGGTAAGAAACTCGCTTGCCGTGATTCAGAGGAGACAGTAATCATTTGATGTCGTTTCAGGTCCGAATCATCGAAGGACTTAACACTGTATAGGCTCCGGGGGTTGAATATCTCATCTGTTCTTTGTACCGTTTCTCGTCATCAATGTGATTCCATTGAATAATGTTTTGGGTGCCGTCGTGGAACCGAGGAGCGGACATCTTGACTCATTCGAACCCAGCTTAATGCTGTAAGGGTGGTGGCGGGAACCCCAGAAACGGCAGGGGAACCAAAGCGGAGAACGAATCCTGACAGAGCTTCCCAGGCAAAGGCGCCGCATGGACAACAACCTCCGTTATTCCAGTAACCACCCGTTCAACACGAACTGTACATAACTTTCACCCGAGACTGGTTTAGAAGCCACCACCTTCGGTTGAACTTGTATATATACCCCCAAACCCAAGGACAACAGCCGGAAATGGTGTCGCTCTCCGCCCTCTCCTTCCTCACCCAGAAGATTGTCCACAGCAAGACAGGTCACGTATTCTTGCTGTACTGCTCGCTGCAGGACGAAAGCACGCTCCGGATGGACCTGACCATTGCTGGGCCGACCCAGTCCGAGAGCGTGCAGGACTTCGATACGCAACTGTTGGGCAGGTGGTGGAGCAATGCGTGGCCGGAGGATGAACTCACCAAGTTGTTGGTAAGAGTTCCTGTTATTGAAGCTTGCATTATCTCGTGTGTAATGACAGCTGCATAGGCGGTCGATTTGCTTGTAGCGAACATCGTCAAAGGAGAACTCCATGTCCGGGGCTGGAGCGAGAGCAAGGCCCGAAGAGAGAATCTCGAGCTTAAGGTGGCCTTGGCATTCATCATGTGCCTAGCCGCGTCGTTGATGATATTGTTGACTCCCGCAGCTAGTTGTTGATCCAAAGAGCGAGAGTCGGGCATTGTTCACGTTGCCAGAATGCTCTCCCATAGAAGCCCTGTTGCAACACAAGATTCTTCTGGACGGAGTGAGTATATTCGCTCGTCGGTATAAACAGCCTCCATTGAACTAGCTGTGTGCCCAGATAACCGAGAAGTCACAGGCTCAAAACTGCCGTATCTTCCCGGAAACCGCCATTGGCTTGCGCGAAGACCTCGCTGAGCTCCGTATGTGTCATATGCCCGCCATCCAAGCATTCTGCCTTTGTCTGACACATGATCGTGAACTTCAGAGGCCGAAGTGTCATCCGCAAACCGCCAGCTCAAGAAGCGGGATGTACGTAAAATAGCGAGCTGTGCGCGGTGCCGTTCGATTCACGAACTTCGTGCCCCTTGCAGCGAGTGATCGAAGAGCTCAAAGCGCAACTCGAGACGTCGAACGAGCAGCTGAAGGAGTACGTCCGAGAGGCAGCCCCAGCAAGTACGTCCATCCATGGCCGCCGCCAATGATGTGAACGCGCCAGCTTAGTGCTTTCCCTCGTCCGTACTCATCTACAGGACCGGCTCATCCGCAGCCCAAGATTCCGCCTAACCACTCGAAAGCGGCCGTCACAAAGAAGAGGAGACTCGTACAGAAAGTTGAGTACGAGGACTAGCTTTAAATGTGGGAGGGGATTTGTGAAGGTGTAATGAAGTGGAGGGCAAGATGATCCGGAGGAGGGTCGGCTATTCATTTCATTTTTTAAGTCCCTCACAACGCATTTGGTTGTATCCGATGATTGCCTTCCTCAACCCCCACAGATACCCGCGTTTGTGAAGAGCTAAAGAGAAGGAAAACCTATAATTTTTCTCGTCTGGATGTGGCACTCTGCGTGAATCGACACGAGGGACGTTTTAGCAAAAACGGTCCAGAACCTCTCGAAGATTGCGGGCTCTGGCACTACAGGGTTGAGAAATCTGCCGGAGAGGACGAATTGAACGTCCGTCTTTGCCGTAATAGGGCAATATGCTCACCCACTACACCATCGCCGACAGGAGCTTTTCTTGTGCGGAATTCCTCAAAATGTAGTCTTCATGCCACAAGCCTCGACCCCCGGGATCTGGGCGCGTTTCCAATCGACACGGAAATTAAACGGTAGTCCAACGCCATACCGTGGATGATCGAGAATAGGAGTGGACCCCTCGATTGTCTACATGCGAAAAACCTTGATTCGGAACGCCCCGAACCGTGAATAGTTCTTCAGAGCGGAATCGAAATATGAATACAAGAAATGAGTCCTGCATTTCTGACAGAGGTACCTTTTACAATCATGTTCGAGAGCAATGGGGCACCTTGACAAGGGCTTTTCTTCATGGCAAGAATCTGTCCGACCCGAATCAATGCGACGGTTTGGGAATAGCGACTCGGAGGTCCCGAAACATGCTACGCTGCACCAGAATGCCACGAGGGCCGGATCAGTCGAGCGCCAACAAGATATCATCATCTAATTCCATGCCCAAGGGCCGGTGCACCATTTACAAAGGGTCGATTGTACTCATCAGCGGGACCAGCCCATCTGTAACCCAAGATTGTGACTAACCACTCGAAGCGGCTGTTACAATAGGGAAAAGCGCCCGTGCTGTATGTTGAGTACAAGAGCTAGCTTCAAAGGTGGGATGGAAAACATGGTAATGATCAGTGGCCGACAGTTCATTTCAAATTCGGTTACATCCGACGAGAAACTTCCCGCACCCCACGAAACCCTCATTCGACAAAGAAGAATGACGCCCACAGTCTCTCGTCTATATGCAGTACTATGCATGAATTGGCACAAGAACTCGGCGACCAAAAGATCCAGACCCTCCCGACGGTTTGCTTCGCTGGCACCACGGGATCGGACAAATACTGTACTGGTCATAAATATAGCAACGTGTCACGTCACGGTAAAAAAATCTGACACCGGATTTGAGCGTTTCTCGCCAGGGCAAGCTCATTGCCGCCAGGGTCCCTCGTGAGACCGTTGCTACATTTATGACCAGTACAGTACTGCCCGGCGAGGACGATTCGAACGTCCGCTCTTTGCCTTAACGTGACAACGTGCTTACCAACTACACCATCGCCGGGTTTCGTCGAAATATGACCCTCATGTCATAGGCCTCGAGCCGCCAGGTTTCTGAGCACTTGCCTAACCCAAGTATGGAGTAACATGATAGTTCCAACCGCCATTATTGCCGGGATTGTGTAAGAGTCGACCGACCGACCGACCGTACACAGGAGCGCCTGAAGCAGAGAGCGGTCCGTTTGAAATATTAATTCCCTGTACATAAGACGTTTCTTAAAATTCCGTATTTCTGGCAGTGGCACGTTCTACACTCGTACTCAAGATCAAGAGGGTGCACCGTGGCTAGGGCTTTTATTCCTGGGGAGCAGACACCCCACCTAAATTGGTGGCATGGCATGCGAATAGCGAGGTTCGAAACCATCCAAATGTTACGCCCCGCCAGAATAGCTCATTCACTACGAACAATCTAAAGAATATCTGAGCCAGCGAGAACCGGTCTGGCGCCAATACTTAATAAAAGTCATAAGCAAAATGTAATGCCCAACGGGGTAGAGCGGCTGTACATGGTGCAGTAGAACTAAAACTAGCACCAAATAGCAATAGGGAGATCGAATGCCATTTGATTCTCAAAATGGAGCAATATGCCGACCAGGACGACTCGAACGTCCAGTGCAGCAGCTAAAAAGCAGTGTGTTACCCGTTACACCACAGCCGACAAAGTAAATTGCAGTTAACTTGAGCTCCATGCAACATAAACGCTGGCGGGGCAACTGGTTGAATTCCCGAGCGTGTACGAGTGGTGACAGACTCGACACGCTGTCCTTTACTGCTTAGTCGGTACGTTCTCTTGAGTAGAACAAACCTCGGTGATCTTGTGCGCGACCCAAGATCTTCACTGATTCGATTTCGTGGAAGGGATCGAAAACGACTTCCTCCCTTTCGGCTCTTGAGAACACTACACTCAAAGTCTTGAGGAGGAGATAAATACGGCTTGATATTATGCCCCCTCATATAGTTTAGAGGTGAGATCATAGGTTAGAGATGAGATATGCCAGCCAGGGGGGGGGAGGGGACATGCCTGGAAGTGAGGAATATGATAACTGCTGTTAAGGTCTTGAGAAGGTCCCGTTTACTACCCAATTGTCACGCCCGCCTGGACAGAATGGCCTGCGGTAATCAATATATGCACAGAGATGACTCAATTCAATGTCTGCCTCTCACATCCCCAGGGAACATGAGAACGATGCATTACGTCGCGGTTCTGAAAAGGATCGATCTTCCCTTGCGCAGACTGTTCCGTCTCAAACAATCGGAGGTAATGTATGCCAGCGGCAGCGGATCTAACCTCCATCTTTGCTTTCTGCAAGGAGAAAAGCTCACCGACAGAACGGACGAAAGCGTTGAGCCTAACCAACTCGGGAGTTGCAATTTACCAAGGAGGAACACGGGAGATCTACAATCATTAAAATTGAAATCAATAGACTGTCGGATTTGCCTTGGGGCACCTAAGGGCTGGTGCTGCAATATATGCCGACCAGAGCGACTCGAACGCCCAGTTTTGCCGTATAGGAGCAATGTGTTACCCGTTACACCATAGCCGACAAAAAATCTTAATTGATTTACGTGCAGTAGTAGTGCAACTAGTGTACCGCCAGCCACTACCGTTTCAGATAGCTCCTAACCGACCAACGAGGTATGCTAGGTCGGAGCACTGGTCAAGCTAGGAGGAAGCCATCTATTGAGGTAAAGCTATCGCAAAACCTTCGGCGTCACAACTGATTCGGTACCGACGGAGTCGTGTATCATCTGCAAGGGAAGAATTTACCGGGCTTACAAGTAGAAGTTCGTTTGGTATCATATACAAGCATGATTGCCGTTCAGGTATGACAATTGAACGCCCGGCGTTACAGCTAAAGAGCAATATTTTACTCGTTGCACCGCAACCGGCCAATTGGATTGAGATAGCCTTACGTTCCAAGGTACCGTGTGCCCTCCCAGAGCATCTAGCTTGGGCTCGCATCCTGAATGCTGGCAGATGCAAGAATCTATCCGTTTCAACCTGGCAACTGTCACGTCTGCCTGAACAGGATGACTTATGGCGATCACATATGCAACCTGAAATGGTTTTGTCCCACGAAAGGCATTCCCGGAGATGATCCAGATAAATGTTTGCCTCTCACGTCCCCAGATCGTGGTGCAGTCCGGTCGCAGCCCTCAGAAGGATGCGTTCCCCGGGCGTATGCCGCTCCGTACTGCCACCTAAGATGGTCTCAAAGCGAGATGTGCCAGCGAGGGTGGACCGAACTTCCAGCTTGGTTACCTGAGAGGGATAAATCTGCCCACAACGCCGACACTGACAAAAACGATGGGCTAAACGTTAACGTTTAAACCACATCGGTGATGACAGAAAGAGTTGGCTCTAGAAGTATAAAAACGGACAGCAACGGTGTCTTGGGGCAAATATAACACTGCTTGACACCTGAGTGTTGCAATAAACATGCCGGCCAGGGCGAGTCGAACGCCCAGCTTTGTAATCAAAATTCAACGTGTTACCTGTTACACCATAGCCGACAGAGAAACTCTACTCGTTAGCGCAAATTGATTGGACGACTAATTCGGTTTGTGGGTGTTCTTGTATATGTGATATGCTACGTCGCAGGATGTCGACTTAAACCACTTTGCCAGGGGTCATCTTGGATGTAATGGAAAAGTTTCCAAGGCAGACCTTCTCGGAGAATAATCGTTTCAATGTTTGTCCTCATTCCGATGGCCACAATAAGCACTGTAGTCCAAAGTCTAAAATGACATCGGCCCAATGCTGCGTTCAACCAGAAGCTGTAGTCGGCACGACACGCCGGCCAGGACGGCTCGAACGCCCAGCTTTACCACACAACAGAGCGATGTACTTCCCTGTTTACCATAGCCGGCAAGGGATCGTTGGTCGAACTGCAGGAACCACTTCATATTATTCAATTACACCCCGACTGCTCAATTTAATGTCTACCTCTCACATCCCCAGGGAACGCGAGAAGTACAGTCGCAGTTCTGAGAGGGATAAGTTTCCCCTTGCGCATACTGCTCCGTCTCAAACGGTCGGAGGTGATGTGTGCCAGCGTCGGCGGACTTAACCTCCAGCTTTGCCATCTGCATCGACACGAACAAAAGCGTTGGGCTAAACCAATTCGGGAATTTGCTATTTATAAGGAAGGAACATGCGAGATCTAAATTGCAATCAATAGGCTCTCGGATTTAATCCAATTCGTTTGACACCTAGGAGCCGGCGCTGCAATATATGCCGACCAGAGCGACTCGAACGCTCAGTTTTGCCGTACAGCGGCAATGTGTTACCCGTTACACTATAGCCGACAAAAATACTTCACGTACTTTACGCGCGGCAGTAGTGTAACTAGCGTACCGTTTACCACTACCACCTTCAATAGCTCTCCAGTGAGGACAGGTCAAGCCTCCGACTTTACCAAGCGGGAGCTATCTATTTAGGTATAGCCACCGCAAAAGCGCCGATACAGAAACTAGCCTAGTGCCGACTGATCCACTGCGCAAGGGAATAGTTAACAAGTAGACATTTTATATAAGTACAATGTGCCGTCCAGGTCGCCCAGCGTTACAGCTGAGGAGCAAGTTTACTCGTTGCACCATAGCCGGTCGATTGGACGGCCAGAAATGACTTGAACGTGGTGCATGGATCTAGCAAGACCAACTTGAAATTTTAACTACAGGGCAGTTGTTGACAGAGTCTTTTGTATGCGTGCGTTGTCCCTTTTTCGGTCCCTGGGAGGGTTCCGAGATAGCAATGATCGTCAGGGCACCGGTAAATCCAAAGATACAGGATAAGAATGTCCTAGAGAGGTACTCCGAGTCCTTCTTTCGAGAGTGGGCACGAACGCCGCCTTAATGCTTAACTAGCCAGTCTGCTGACGACAAGGTCTTTGGATGGAATCAACCTATCTCAATTCAGGTTCACTCCGCTATGGGGAGTAGACAGAGTAATCGATGGATATGTGTAGTCATTTTTAAAGCGGTCTGATCTAATGAGAACCCTCACGAGTCCCGTGGAACTCCGAATACCCCCGAAGAAATCGTCTGAGCTCCCTCCAATTCGTTCGCTAATTAAAATTTAGACTTTAAGTAGGCATGTTCTTTTTTTCTGCGAGTACTGAGAACTTACGAGGAATCCTTCCTTCGCCAGCATTCCTCTCGAACTCTATCTCCGAAGTCGCGTTGGGGTGAACTGGTCGATCATACGTGTCCTCTTCTGCGGAGGTTTTCACTCGAGTCTTTGGTATTTGACTCTTTTGGTGGTGTGGGTCATATGGGTCGGTCTCTCCGTAGGAACCGCCGGAAACCGCTTTCAGGAAATTCGAGGTCAGCCCCAAATCAGCGACAGAACACGACAAGCGAAGTGACATACTGCCTCCTTGCGGTTGCTGGTTCCCGGATCTTCCTGCAGCATCTTGAGGGGTCATAGCTGGCCGAGAAAGAAGTCAGCGTGTTTGATGATTCGCCGAAGGGATCGAGCTCACTGTTGTCGACGAGGCTGCCAGGAAATGCTTCGTTAGGCTGAACGTTCGTATATTCGTCGCTCATGATGATGATGATGATGAAAGGGCTTAGTTTTGATTGTAGACGTGACGCTGAATTTTCAGCTAGGCTGATCGTGAAGGTCTCCCGACCTTTATACATTCATGGTGTCGGCTAAAAGAAGTTGACGTGACGTCATCGGCCGACTCCAGTAAGGACCCGCTGTCATGTGGACCTTGTAAAAGCCGAGTTTCGGTGGATTTTGAACACGTTATTCATCATTTGTACCAATAAGAGAAGGGACTAATACACCAACGGCGACGTCACGAGGAACACGAGGAACCATGGATGCACGTCAACCAAGTCAAAACAGCTCCAAAGCCCCTCAGCTACGTTACCACATGCTTCGATGACACCCAAGCCATGTTATGCGCCGACCTCGTCGGAGGAGACGGTGTCTCTCTGGTTGAACGCGTCCTCCGGAACCCCAGAAGAAGTCATCTCGGCCGCAGCTTTCTGATTGGCTGAAGCGGTCCCACCAACATCAATCTCGAAATCGACCATATACCATGTCCGGAACCCAACGACTTACGAGGAATTACGCCTTCACCGGCGTGAATCTCGAAATCTTTCTCGGAGTTTGCCTTTGACCGCATCGGGGTCGCAGAGTCACCCGGGGTCTTATACCCTCCATACAACTTCTCCAGCAGCCTTTCCCTCTCAAGCCACTCCTCCTGTTCGGTTCGCTGTCCAGACCGAGACCCGCTGGTAGCTTTGGTCAAAAAAACAGATCGGGAACATGTTAGATCTCGGTGAAACGGCCGATGTGCACAATGTCAAACACACCCCAGGTGTTGGGGACCTCGCGTTCGGTCCGCACCCAGTCAGCCTCATCTGACGAGTGGAAGTGGCTCTTAACGCCTGGTGCCTGATTCTTTCTACTAAATGGGTCACCACCATACCCTCCAGAAGAAGTCGCTAGAACCGAATGTAGAAATCAGATTAAATCGAGCGACGATCGGGGCCACGACATACTGTCTCCTGGAGGAGGATAGTTCTCAGGTTGACCAGCGGCATTCTCGGGCTTCATGCCTATGAACGAAACCCAACCGAAATGAGTGATCGGAACACTCCCCGATGAATGGAAATAGACAACGGACTGTTATCGACGAGACTCCCTGGAGAAGCTTGGTTTGGAGCGTTGCTAGTATATTGATCGCTCATGATCGGGTAGTCTTAGATAGAGGAGTGAAAGTGATCTGGACGTCGCCCTCGAGGTACGGGAGGCTTAAGTACAGGAGCCGGTGATTGTCAAATGAAATCTGGTCTCATGACATCACATCCGGATCCGGTGGCGCCGGTTCAGCCACATAGGAGCGAACGGAGTCCACCCTCCAGCCGCGCCAAATAGTTAAAGTCTACGAAATACAAACAATATTCTAAAGGTAAAAAGTAACAAGAAACTGCTGTCCTCAGGACGTAGTTGCGACAGGCTTTACCAAGTTCTGTAATACGGCGCCTAATTTCCCTCTCTTCTCCGGTTCCAACAGAGATAAATTAATTGTGAGGTTGCTTACGCTCCCGTCTGGCGAAGTACTAAGAAGCACCACTGGTGGTTGTGGAGTGGTTCCCGGAATTATACTGGCCAATGGCACCGGGATAATATCGATGGCTCGCAGTGACTCCAGCGCAGAGGTGGGGATTGATAAAGGAAGAGCCGAATTTGGAGGGGCGTAAGGCGCAGGCGCCGTCGGGAAGACCGGAGTGCTCGCGAACGGAGTACTCGAGGCTGTTAAGCTGCCAGCCGTGCTCCCCGTGCCGGGAAGCGTCGCTGCCGCCGGGTGAGCTGCGTAGGCTGCAGGAACTCCAGCGGCACCCGGATGCAAGTAGCCGTACGATCCGTAGGGATAAGGCACGGCATACGGAACCCTCATGCCGGACATGGCAGCTGCATACTGCTGGTAATAGGCTTGGTATGCTGGGTTGGTGGCATAGGCGGCGTAATTCGGATATGGGGTGCCAGCAGCAGTTGGGGTGGTGGGTGGGGGATAAGCGGGATAGGAGTATGCAGCGTGCTGGTAAGGAGTTGTGGCGCTCAAAGGTGTGGCAGGAATGCCCCGTTTTAGGCGCTCCTGTCGATCCTTCTCAGCTTGAGCCTCGCGGAGTTGTGAAGTTAGACGAGTATTGAGGTCTCTTTCGGATTCAAGGACAGCTTGAGTGAGCCAGTACACTTGGTCGTCTGGGGAAGCTTTCTACAAGGAGGTAATGTAGTCGGTTAGGGGAATTGCCAGATTGAACGTTGCAAAGTTTTTCACTCACAGCACCTTCCCGTGTGCGAAGCTGCCGGAAACGTTCTTTCAATGCCCGAGCCTCCTTATGAAGTTCCAAGGCAAATGAAGTCTCTGTGATTTGGGTGAAAACTGGTTAGAGAGGTTTGGGACAATTTAAGGGATGCCATGATTCCAAACGTGCCTTCATTCTCTCGTGCTATCGTCCGGAGGTGAGGTGGAAGAGGAGTAACGTCTGTTGCCTTGCCTTTCCCTTTCGTAGATAGGGCGCGATTGTTGAGTGCAGTGGCATACTCCAGCTCCTCCTGATGGTGTTGGAAGACATGATAAGGGAGCAACCGTCGCACGACGTCGACAGCGTCACGAAAGGGTGTCTCGACATCTGGGCTATCAACTGCTTTGTGATCGGTAGCGAGGAGTTGGGAAAATCTGATACATGAGCCCAAACGTGAATATATAGCGTCAGAGCCCACACTTATCAACGAGCAGAAGGGTTTGACTCACGCGTTCCGCGTTGCCAGCTGGAGTTCTTGGTCCTCCTTTGTTTTTAGTCTCTTTCGACTGAGGAGATAAGCAGCTTCTTCTTCTCTTTTCCTTTCTTTTTCCGCGAGTGCAACGGAGGAACCGGGCACCAGAGTTGATAGCACTTGACCCAGAGGAAGGGGTGCTGTGCCGTTTGAACCGGGAAAGGCTGCAGTGAATCCTGAAGGCCCAGGAATGGGTGGTGGTGCCGTTGTAGATGAAGTACCGTTAACATTTGATGACTTCAAGGTGGAATCAGCTTGTGGAGCTTTTGCTGTACTCGCTTTTCGAGGCCCGGAAGGAGTGATGGGAGTGGCCCCATTGGCACTGGCGCTCGGGGCATTGGAGTGTGTCGAATGACTTGGATTTTCATGAGATTGGGATGACCGACCATTCTGAGATTGATTTGGAAAGACGAACGGATGCGAATTTTCGTTTTGCTTTGCGTCAGCCATTTTTTCGAAGTTTGTCTGTTGGCCCCGTTCATTTCAAACTCCGACGGACCCTGTTCGTTCGACTTTTTCGCAGCTCTGGAGACCACTCGCGTTATTTCTTTCGTGGATTCATACCATCGTCGCTTTCAACAGCACCTCTAATAAATGATGGGCTGCCTTTCTTCTTCCTTTTATTGCATCCACTTGGGGATGTGGCCGTAAAAATTGTAATTTCCGCCCATCCATATATGGCTTTTGTCCGCTGGGCGCCTTCGGGTCCTACCGCTCACATCAGCAGCAAAAATGCAGCATAAACTACACTATAATTAAAGATTTATAGTGCCTTTGTTTCATTCTGGTGTCATCCGTCAAGGCGGTCACGCTCTCTCACCTTATGTCCACCGCAACGCCACCGCCCTCCTGCAGTGGTTGCGGCGCCTCACAGCAGGGCAAAGGCGATCTCCGAAATCTATGCCCGAGGTTTCACAAATCAAATACCAGCTTCGACATGGCACGAGACGTCCTTCCCGATGAACTCCAGTTATCATATTGTCTCGGTGCTGTCTACAGCGCCCGATCGACCGTGCCTGATAAGTGCTGCTGACCCATGTCGTCTGACTTGAGAGCGGCGAAAATGGATCGCTCACCTGCCAATCGGCAATGCCAAATCCATCGACTTCCCGCAATGAAGCTCTCTAGTTCCGATCACGGGCGTCGAGCCGCGGTCCGCTTCACATTCGGGGGAGTTTTGCCTCCGGTCGTTTTTGTGTGTTCAGTTTGACACCAGATTGCGAGAGAAAATCGTTGGCAGATTCGTTCCTTATCCTTTACCGGCCTTACATGATGATACCGTGCTTCTTGACGCCGCTCCTGTCTGGTAACGAATGAACGAAGGATGGGGCGAAAGACTGCCGACGGAGACTCTCGCACCATACGGAGACAGTTTCGCAGCTGCCAGGCCACCGCTTGTGAAACTCCTTTGTTGCCACTCCTTTGATGAAAAGGCACATGGAGCGCGTTCATTTTCGCTGGGCCGGTGTCAAGTACGTTTGCCGAGGGACCGCTTCTGCATACCCGTCGGTCGGCTTGGAGCATTGTCTCATTCTCTTCTTTGCTTGTCCCAGATCTCGGAGCACATTCAATGTTCCCTTTGAAGACGACTTGGAGCTCAGTTCCGAGCCTCCACCTCAAGGGGCTAGATAGTTGGTCGAATAGCATACTTCCCTCGGCACTCGTGCTCAATGCTATTGGCCGGCTGTGGGGACCTTTCATTTTGGATTCTGGAAGTCTGGAGGCGGGTACGAGACTTCGCATCTTTTCCTATAGCCAAAGACCCATAGCATTTAACGCTATAGGCCGGCCCATTCATCGTATCGTTCGGAGCTGAGCCTCGAGCGCCGCTTCTCCGTCGGGCGTTCATTTCCAGTCACGTGATACCGACCCCGCAACGGGACCAATTTTGTTTTGCTTTCTTTCTTCGAGTCTGAAGTAGAGTCTCTACTCTTTACTCCATAGACTTCCTCCGGAGCTCGGGATGGCAGCGTGTGTACTCTCTCTCGTCTTGCAGGCAGAAATGCCCCCTACATCGTGTTTTCTTAGAGTCCGCTTCCACCAACTCCCCCTCCCTGTTCATTTGACGTACTTTACCTTGCGGTTGTCTGGAGCGGCCGTCAAAAGCTGCGCCGCATCGTCCGACATGCTTTCATGATCCGCCCCGGCACAGTGCATGACCAGCTCTTGCTTTGACTCGATCTTGAACCTTGTCCAACGCTCGACCTCATTGGTCGACGACAGGAGAGCTCCACCCCTTTCACTTTCATCCACCCCTACACGGGATGGGGATTCTGGACTCTCCTTTTGCTGTGCAATTTCGGAACCTTACGAACCGGGCTTCTTTCATCCTAACGGAGATATCGTCTCGGTTACTCCCGCGTGTTCCTTGGAGGAACAGGCAGAGTCTATCGTGTCTTCCGTCATGTCTCTTTATTCAACGGCGCTCGGGCGACAAAAGCCAGAGGCCATCTGGCGCTCCAACAAGACTCGCGCTAACGAACAACGTTGCAGAGTGGCTCCTTAGAACGATTACGGGCTGCGTTTCCCGCTTCGCCGTCACCGATCCCCTCCAGTTCCCAGGAAGCTACTTGCTATTCTAGAGTTTGACGGTGCTGAGGCCTTTTCCACCTTCCGTCCCCTCTTCTTGAGAGGATCGCGCTCTCGACTTTTGGCTTTTTTTCTGGCACGACAAGCGCCGCCCCTCATTCGGTATTCAAGTTGACCCGCAGTGTAACCTTGCTACAGAGGCTCCCCTTCTCAGGCGACAAATTGTAGGGGAGGGGGCGGGCACAGAGGGTCGAGAGCTAGACAAGGCCTCTACCAATGCGCTTCCCCCTACTTCTCTACCTTTGAAATACGTGAAAGTCCATTCAAATCCCGCATTTGGGCTGGATCGGTCGGCCAGCGCGAGGTCGAGGTCGCGCTTCTGCGATCAGCAAAAAACAATGCGATCTCAAGGCCCGTCGCTCACACCACGCTTCTTCGGATGCTAAGTGGATGATCAATGAAAGATCGTAATCGACCGACAAAGGAGAACTTTGTTATTTCCAACCCATCGGTGTTCATTCTCCTGTACCCACGCTAGTTCAAGGTGCCGTGGCAGCCGCTTCTCATCGCGATGTCGCCGAACTATAATCCCAAGACCGACCATTCCGAGGGCCTTTGGACGCGTCCGTACTCGTAATTGGCAGTTGTTACGGTTATAATTTCCGTGAGCTCCGATGCATTTCGGCTCGGTGTAGTCCAGAAGGTGCGGACGCCTCGGGTGCCCGCTTGGTCTCTAAACCCCTCGGTTAGTACCAGCTTTTTGACTCTCACTTCTTCTCAAGAATCAGTCTGATAATCGGATTTTAGTTCCGCCCCTTGTCGACAAAGATCTTTGCGGGGATCCGTTGACAAGAAACGATCTCCCACACGATTAGATTGAACCGTGCTTAGCGCTTGGGAACATGGGCCCCCTCTTTCAATGCTGCACCCAAAGGTCCGCTCAGTGATCCTGCAGGCTAAGACGTGGCCTTTGTATGCAGGTTGAGACACACGGGCGTAAGCCTTCCCGTCATCTATCGTTCCTGGAGCTATTCCTTGTTTGTTTTCCCGTGCATTTCCCAGAGTTCAACTAGAGTTGCCATATGGAGCAAAATGACAGGCCCACACACCCCCAGTGCAACGAGCTTTGGTGGGGCTCTCTCTGACGATAAAACCCCAACTTACTTACGATCAATGACAACCGAGGGAACGAAAAAAAATAAAACGACCGTTCAATGACGACAGAGAAATGCGTCCGGCCGAAAGCGATGACGTTGACGACGAATGACGGAGCGAGAGAGTCGTGTGCGCGGGTGGCCCTGTGGACTGAGTCGACCCCGAAGGTTTGCATTACCGCGGCAACCCTTTCCTGGCCCCACCAGCCATGTCATCCGCACGTCCTCGCATTGGACGGGACATTCTTCGCGCCGCTGGCCCTTGTTATATGGTTTTCGAATAGGAAGCCGGAAAGGGAAGCAAGGTTGGTCTCCCTGGAAGAGACATCAGCTGACGCGCGTTTACGTATGAAGGAGTTTGTGAACTGAAAGGATGCAGGCGCCGGGCGCCTCGGTTCGGCGCTGGACAACAGTAAGCACCGTTTACTCGTCCCGAACGGACCAGAACATGTGTGGGCCGAACTTTGCAAAAACCGAATTTCGGCAAAAGGCTTGCAAGATTAGTAAGGTAAGAAGAAAGCATCTTGCTTACTACATTCGGTTTGGCTCGATTAGCCTTTCTTGTGATTTCAGTATTCTATGGAATCAAAGAAAACCGGTGTTCGCCGCACGGCTTTTCCAATGTAACACGATGCCCGTAACCTACCGAGAGGGCTTTCAGCTGAGCCCACCCTCCTTCTCTCAAAGCGCAGACGCGTACAAATGAATACCAATGCACGAGCTTTCCAGCATCGCCTTGTGACTGGGGAAGAAGCGCCACATGATAGTGTTCTTGGGTCTCCCCGGTAGTCAAGAACGTACAGTTCGCGCTCATTTCTCCAAGCGGTGAAATGTTCGACACCCAGCTCCAAGGGTTGGGCTCTTCGCACACACGATACCAAAAGAGTCGGAACAAGGCACCGAGCGCAGTGAGCCATCAAAAGGACGCAATGTAAGGGCTTTTTTTACTTTCCCCTCTATCCAGCTGCCTCGAGGCGAAGCACGTAAGGGGCTTCAACGATCATAAGGAAAGGGTAAAGCTTGTGTGTACTCTTATGGAAGTCGGAACGGAGCTTACTGTCTCTCTCTATACCGTCACTTACATATATTACGAACCCATAGCCCGAGCCGACTTGTGGCGTGCAAAGCCCGATCTTTCGATTCTCTAACAAGCTCGCGTAGCTTGTCGGAGCTGCGGCGGCCGGGTCTATCCATTAGATCACAAGCCCGTCTTTGCCCGTTTTACCGAAGCCTCATGTATTGAGGGAATCGTTTGTAATCCCCGTGTGCCGGGAAACTCGTACTTTTGACAAATGTTCCCACCAGAAGGTGGTGGTGACCGCTGGAAAAAGATCACGTAGGCGAGCACGGAAGCCGTGCTCCGAACCTCCGAGGCGAGGTTGTTGTGGTCTCCATTGTTTTTGTTTTCTTTGTTTTTACGAAAAATAAGAGTGCAGGCAAGGAGACCAAGCAACGAGGCGTTGCCTGGAAACCCGCGTGCCAGGACGGAAGAAATTGATGATCACTTATTGTGCACAATTTTGAGGTAACAAATACGCCATTAATGATGGTCCTACGTCACGCTTCAAAGGGTGCGTGGTCGAGTCAAGAGTCGTACGATGGGACACGGCCAGAGACAGGGAACCTGGAAAGGGAAACAAAAAGCACGGGACCAGCTGACGCACACCATCTGACCCAGTTCTTGTTCGCGTCAAATCCCCAACGGGTCCAGAGCTTTGTTGTTTGTTTCCAAAGGAAATTGGGGTTGCTGAGCGCTGTGTAACACAGCTACGTCGAAAATCGGACCAAACGAGGAAAACAACAAACAATGCCCAGAACGTGTGCAATGGGTTGACTTGGATCGTCAGGCACACAAGGCGGTAGGGTCTAGACCCTTCATGACAAATACTGACAAAGTACCCCCGGCGGCCCGCATGAACTATTGACCGTCATTTGTTCCAAACCTGCGCAGCTTTCGCGGTTGGAGCCCAGCGGGTTGGAGAACTTTCGTGGCAGGTCTCGAAAGGCATGTAGGTGGGGGATAGATAGCCATGCACACCACTCTCTAGGAAACTGATCGCAAATCGACCGCACGAGTGACCTGGACCCCGTTCGTGTCAGGCGCCGTGGAGTAGGGTGGGTGGGTTTCTCGTCTTCTTCTTCTCTCCATGGATGCGTGCTAAAGATTTCCGAGTGGCCTTCGGTCGAGAAACTGGTGGGTGACCAAAGGGCGCTTGGGGAAGCAGTTTTCTCCCGGTCATGTACTGGTGGAACATCGAGATAATTGGTCGGGCAGAAGCCAGATTTTTAGTCGCGGATGTGTCCAAAATGAGTCGGGGTTAGTTCATTGGGCGACAGGGAGTAATTCGGTGACGTTGGGTATGACTTCAGTAATTTGCAAGTCCGGCGTCGTTTGATGTGCCGTTGGAAATGACACCGCCCGAGAAGGAGCCGAATTCGTTCACGAGGGACGTCCTTGACGAACATGGGATGGACGAGGAAACGGGATTTGACAACGGGAAATTACAGAAGTCCACGGTCGGCTCCAAGCCGCGCAGCGGCAGCGGTCAGGACGAGAAGCTCTGAGCTCAGCGTCGGGACCCATTGGGTTACGGGCTCTCTGATTAGAACCAAAGGAGGGGGGCATTTCGATGACGTCGGAGGACTGATGGCTCCGCCTGAAATATATGTGACCTGGTCATCGTGCTAGGCAGCAGGGACCCGTACCTGTTGGACGCTGTCGACTGTCCCGCTTTCGTGACCGACATGCGTTGTCGTGAAACACGTAGGGCGAAACAAGAAATCAGCCTTCAGTGGCGGGCGGGCGGAAGGCTTGCAATTCGCGCACGAGCGTACGGATAAAGAAGCGGTGGCTGTTCGGAAGGCAGGAGGAAGACTGGCGGAGTATTGATGCAAAAACACGCGGTATTGGGGTGAAAACAAATATTTGGACCAGATTGGGAGGAAATCGCAGAAGTGGTCTAAAAAGAAAGGTCGACAGGGCCCAGACCGCTGTGGTTGAAAGGTAAATCCGTCCAAATAAAGGTGTTCAAATGGCCTTTGACTTCAGGAGTCTCCTCTGGTTCGACATCCCCCTTGCTCTAGTCGCATTGCCCCCTCTCATCCCTGCAAGTATTAGCCCTCACAAGTTACCGGCAGCGACAGCGACGACGACGGCGAAAGACGGAGAGTAGCCGAAAGAAGACGCAGATTGTCTTGAAAAGCGGTTTATGTGAGTGGGAGTCGAGATGGTGTGGGTGCTCCTGCCTCATGTCTTTTCCCTTCCTCCCCCTTCCTCGTGCACAGCGGTAAACAACACCCTCCTCCAGCAGTACCAGCCCCTTGGTTCCTCCCCCAAGGACCCGGGCATTCAAACCAGGCCTGCGTCACCTCCCCCCCCATCATTCCCTCCAAGAGGTACATAACCCACCGACTGCTTATTTCCAACAGCCCCTCTCTCCCTCTCTCCTCAATCCCTCGTCCACATACACCGACCTCCTCCTCCTCATCCTCTTCTCTACCATCATCAACCATGGCAGTATACTCACCAGCTCCATCATATCCTCTACCACTAGCTCAATTCGACTCCCCTTCGTACGAGTCGCCTTCTGGCTCTTCATCATCGCCTTCACCCCCAACATCAAGGAGCAGCCCACCAGCTCGCCAAATCTCCCGCTCAGAACGCATGCTTATGGCAACCCTTCGACGAGCTGACGAGCACGAAAAGGCTGCAGCCGGCGACGCAGACCCAGATTACTTTTCACGCGCGATGGACTCGGCGTGGTCAAGGTCCCAATCCGTCAACGCCTCGCCTACCCGCCACTACCGCAAGCTCCCATCCCACCACAGCTACCTCTCCCCTCCTCTCATGGAAGGCAGCAGGCCTCCTTCACCAGTCGCTGCAAGAAGGTTAGAGACCGACGGCGCCGTGACCCGACGCGGCCGCACCCCGAGTCCATCTCCCCACCCATACGCATATCGGTCCGCCTCGCCTCGGAATGGACACCCTGCCCATCCCAGCCTCAGTCGCACTCAGACCGCACCCGCCAGGAGTCAGATGCATTCTTCCAGTAGGCCTTCGACCCCATCTCAGCTCCCGCGCAGATCCACCTCCCCAGCTTATGGTTATACCAACCATTCGAGGAGGGAATCTTCGGGGGGAACAAGCGCTGCGCCTGCGGTTAGCTCACCAACCGCACCATCCACTAGCTATCAGAAGCGCACCGCCCACGAAGAGATGTTACGGACAAGACTAGAGAGCGTGTTGGCTCGTCAGCAGCAGCAAGACGCCGCAATGACCGACGCGTCGTCGACGGCGACGCGCTCGCGCGGACCATCGTTCTCCCGAACCGCTCCAGCCACCGTTCCCGGACAGACCCCAGTCGGCTCCTCAAGCACCACCGTCACTGGCGACCAGTGGACATGGTCCCAAACCGCCAACGTCCCTGCCATGTACTTGTCCGTCGCCCCGGCTCAAGTCCCCTCTTCACCAAAAGCGTCGACTCGACGTTCCCCATCCATCTCGAGGACCACCGGCCCGCAGCGCACCACGAGCTCGTCGCACATCTCTGGCATGGTTTCGCCATCGCGGATTAAGGAGTCGATCATGATCACACCACCACCTTCACCGCCACACAACTCTATGCACGCGGACAGCGTGTCCTCGGCGGCGTCCTCGACCTCTGCATCCCGTGCCCCCTCGCAGGCGAGGCAGACCCTTGGCATTGGCCACCCCGACGGTTCTCGTTCGCCTTCTCAAGCTCCATCGATGAGCTCGTGCCGTGTCACTCCTCCGCCTTTTGACGCTCGCTCTGCTAGTTTAGCGCTCAAGGAGCAGCATGGCTATGTGAGTTTCAGCGACATCGAAGGACTTGGCGAGCCCGATGGCATGGATGCTCCAGCGAGCGACGATGAGGGTGAATGTACCGACGAACGCGGACGTTCCGGTAAGTGGTGGGAGGTGTGGAGAAAGTAAACCTACTTTGCTTTCCCCCACTTCTTCACTGCCCCGTCCCGGTCCTCCCGTCCTATCCGGCGCCATCTCCCCTTTTTGGTCATTGCTATCGTCACCCGTGTAGTTCTATTCGTTTTTCTGTTGTTGCATCTCTATAGATGTGTGTATTATCCTTCCCCACTCGGTCCACGTCTTGCATGGGTTTTTTTTCGATTATTTACGCCTCCTCCGACTTATTCCCCACCACGCTCCTCTTCAACGCCTTCGCCCATTTCCTCTTTCACGGTTCTCCTCAGTGTCAATCTTGTTATAACATGATCATTACAGCTTTTTTCAGATTTAATTATGACCTTTTGATGTTCGTTCACGATTTATGCACATGTCGTCGAGTCTACCAACTTCTGGTGTTTAGCGCGCTCTCTTGACGTGTGGCCCGATCTAAGATACCGACGATCAATGCACTCTTGCCTCCTGAGGACAATTCGATCGACTGGAGAAGGTCAAGAAGCTACCAAGATAGTCCCTTGACAGAGGCTGAACTCTTTAGATAGGTGACTGGCCATGCGTCCCCCACATTGTTGGCCGGAACCCTAATCGCTCATTCTCAAGCTGATTCTGATGCTTGGCCTCAGCGCCCCAACGTTGATGGTGCATGGATTATCCTCCGCGCCGCTTGTGAACGATCATCTGTCCTCGACGGTGGACGTCCGCTCAAAGTGTACGCTTAGGGAGAAAAGGGAGGAGAGCCCATTTCGCCCTTTATGGATGGACCCGCTTTTGTTTTGATCATACACCATCGACCTTTGACATTCGAAGATGCAAGGGGTAAATGAAAGGTCCTCTGACTGACCGGCAGAAAACGAACGTCGCGTTAGAACAATTAGGCTTGAGCTCGATTGGGTTTGACTCTCTGTACGGGTTCCTCTTTGCTCGCAGTGCGAAGCAAGCTGTTCTTCGTGCCAGGTGCCGCCCGCGGCAAATTGACCATCGATTCCTTGTTCGGGGTACAGAGAACGAAGCCATGCCATACATAGGAGGAGAGAAAAAAAGCGGAGTTCAATCGACTCTTGTGCTTTGCGTGTTGATGAGCCCATCCCATGAAAGCACACATAATCGGTCGTGATCCATTGGTCCGAGAATCGACCTACGGGATTTAGAACTGCGCGAGAAGAACTTCCGTTTGATGTGGGTTTTTTGAACCCATCTGCACACGTACACCTCTTCTCTTGCCATATCCGGTATGAGGTTCCCAATGCAGTGAATCGTTCGTACTCCTTCGGGTGCTGCGCGAAGACAAGCGAAGCCCGCGTTATGTTAATCATGTCCGAGCGGTCCCGACGCGTTCCTGCAAAACGCGGAATCGTCCGTATGCAGCACGGACGCAGGATGGTCACGATGAGCAAGCAAGGTAAAATCAGCAGAGCAATAATCCGATTTCGTCAGGTTGCTGTAACCGAGCATGGTCGGGGAATCAAGTCTCCTCCTCGAAGAGACCGGCTGTATCCGGTGCTGAATTGATCGCTACTTACGGCTGTGTGGTTGTCCAACTAATCCTGACAACGAGGCGATTGGAAAAGGGTGGACAGATGGAGGGGGTCTGTCATCTTCCCCGCGATACTTGCTCCACGGGCTCCGGAGACGGCTTTCGTTGGCGTCTTCCCCTTTGACGCTCTGTCGCCATGCCATGCCACGCAGGTTCGTTGGATCCCCTTCTCCCCGCACGGATTCCCCGCATCCCGCATTGCACGAGAGACCTTCTCGTACAGGCTTAGGCCATGCACGGGCCACGTCATGATCATGATCCATTCATTGACAAAATGGAAAAAAAGCAATGTGGTTTTTTCATTTCGATTCTCGATTGATCCAGCTACCGGGGGTAAGCAACTGCCTAATTGACAAGTCAGTCTAATTTCACCTCGAGGTGAGAAGTTTTGAAACAGCCCATAAGTGCCAAACCCGAGGAGGTCAAGTCCGTCGAAAGCCAGACCCGAGGGTATCAACGGCCGTAGTCGGGTAGGGCCCGAAGTCGATGCATGTGAATCGAGCGGAGGGGGCGACCGTGAAAGAAGGCCCAACGCAAAGGTTCTTAGCAGGGCCTGACACTTATCTTTTCGTTATCCATCACGCATATTATTTCCTTTTGGTGGACCAATTGCAATCGTATCCCCCGTAGAACGCGGCCTGGAGCCGAGGAACAGAGTCGGGAAGAACACACATTCTTGTACCCCAGAACCGAGCCACTGAAGCGACGGTGAAAGCCATCCCCACACGGGGACAGGCGACGAGCAAATGGACGAGTAACTGCGAATGATCTTGGAAAGTCCTTATAAACATTTGATGAACGAGACCTTTGTTCCCGAAGCGGGACACCATCTCATCTCGGCCACCAAAGAGTACGGCATCAACCACATTGACCTGGCAAAGGTACTGGATAAGAAAAACGGATGACTGAATCAACTACGTCGGGGTGACGCAGGTTAGATAGCTTTGAAACAAGTGGAATGGGATCGAACTGAGCTGCCGGCTGTTCCGGGCTAGCTTTGCTCCATTATCGCTGCTAACGGATCGTATCCGAAGCACCAAACACAGCTGGACTCAACCACACCGCAGCTGAGGTTGACGCGCACATCGAGAGGAGACCCTTCACCGCCGCTATCAACCCGTTCAGCGATATGCTATGCCAAGGAACGTTACTAGCCAGAAGCATCGGGAGGAAAGGGGGTTACAACCCGCAAGACATGACTCCTACGGCACGGTCGGGAAAATTCACCTGCTTCCGTGTCCATTTGAGCGAAAGGACGAAATGTGCGATGGTCCTCAAAACTCGGTGATTCTGGACGCGAAGGGAAGACTGGGATGGCTCGGGGGTGAAGTATTATGATGGTCGATGTGGGGGTGGTTCCAGCGAAGGAGGACATGAAGTGGGAGCCGAATACAGTAGCGGCGACCCACAAGAGTAGTCGGAACGTATGTCTTGTGGCCATGGAAGGCAGGGGAAAATCTCTGGAGGGGGGAACCATTCAGCGTCAGGGAGATGGAGTGGGAGAGGCCTGGATGTGGCCTTGGGCCCGCGCAATTTCCCAAGGGGGAGGACTGGACGGTCAATCCGCAACAAGCAAGTCTGAATTTGGACGAGCAAAATTCAACACTAACTTACTCAATTGACTTTTATACTTGTCCCAAAATGCAAAGTGCGACCTGTAGGAATGGTCAAAGGCCTACATTAGCCTCACTAAACCAACAGGTAAAGTGACTGCGGCTTTACCTTGCGGAGAAAGTAGTTGCCGAGCAAGCGTCTGGAGACAGTCGAAGACGCCTAATTGGCCGTAGGCCTTCTCACCCTTGACTTGTGAGGAGTAAGGGACGGTGTTAGAGGACACTTCTGATGTCGAAATTACGCTGAGACGTTTTTCCAGATTTTCCGCCTTTCCCATACCCCACAGCGATTATTACTCAATCATCTTGCGGGAATGGCCGCCAGATGCTGTTCATGCTCCATAAGCACCTTCATCGTGGAAAGTTCGTACCCCAGATGTTGTCAGTGCGCAGCTGTGAGTAATAAGAAATGGGAAAGGGCGCACGACTCACGCCAAACACGTCATGAGGCAAGCTTTAAATCTCCCTCGTAAACCAGATCAGCGATAAGTCAATCACCCCATTCGAGTCTAGGTGTTTTATTTCGAACACAGTGCCCAGAACTATTCTAAGTTTGCGGGACTTCTTCGATATCTTCAAGAATAGGAATCAAGAGTGCCTTGTGCTGGGAGATCTTGTCAAGTGTAATTGTGGGAAGAACTTGCGCTCAACACTGCTTGTTGCTATTTCATCAAGTGTCCAAGATCACTGGGCAGAAAGCCCAAGTTGGACGATGACAAGTCGAGTTGGGTTGGGATCGTAATCAAAGCAAGGGGACTTCCTCGAGATTGCCGCTTATGTCAACTTCTCCGTGGTCTTTGCCTCAAGTCGGAAGTTGAGGAACCCCTTTCAGCCTCATGTCCTCTTCACCTCACCCTGAACACCTCCCTGCCCCCGCACGACTCGAGCACAAGGTTCAACGTCACACTCCCTCCAACCAAACATCTTCTCAAGTCTGTTCGTCCCACCAACAAGCGGTTTGTCACAGTCCAGAGATCAAGCTCCACTTTGGCCTTTCACATCCCCTCGCACCCGCCCGGTAGCTTAAACCGCATTGCTTTATTTCTCCCAGGCTGCCCGAAATACATCCATTCTTTGTGGGTTCGAGTCAATGGGAGGGGGTCCATTGCTCCTTTGGGGAAGCTGAACCCCTTCAGGCTCATGGAGTGACAGGTCTGATGTGACCTGCTTGCCTGTCGCGCACCCGCAAGGGACAGCCACATAAGGCAATTGCGTCAGACCTCGTGTCAGAAGAAGACGCGTTTGAACTTTAGCCTGTGCAGGTTTGTGACATTTGCCCTGCCGGCTTCAGTCCTCTTTCCGCCCGTTCCTTCGAACAAAACCGCCCAAGCCTTGGCTTGAACCGAACCACTCAAGACCTCTTCAACCTCCAAGGAAGAGCATATATCAAGCGATACCTTTCGATCTCCAATCCTCCCATCCAAACGCATCAAGCCCTCTTCGACCCTTTCCTCTTTACGTCAAGGCGCCTTAAACGATCGTCAAGGAACCACGTCCTTCCCGAGCTTACCCGCTTCGCCCATCACCCCATCACCAGAGCTCTAACAAATTATTACCTGCAACACGCCAGGAGACCCGTAAACCATATTAATATACCCTCATTTCCCGCCGGGAGCCTGCTTTTGCAAAGTCCAGTACTCCCCCTCCTTCCCCTACCACCTCTCCCTTTTTTCTTCGCCGCCAGCTTCACCGCCAAAGGTTTCGACTGCTCTACTCGAGTATACCCTCATTTGCAAGACTTGTATATCACGCCAACAATAACAACAACAAAAAACAAAAAAACGAATAGTAGTCCAACCAATCGGCCAATCTCACAATGCAGCCTCGCCGTATCCTCACCGTACGTACTTTGCATGTCCACCCTTGTCATTTCCTGCAAAACTAATTATCCGTCCTCCTTTTTCCCGCCTTTGCTGACTCAAATAACGGGACTTGCCCGCGTTCAGAGGTCCCTGTCCGCGATGTCCGAGGCGGGCAACAAAGCACTTGGTCTAGTCGCCAAGCGCAAAGACAATCGAGTGAGGTGGCATCCTGCGACGGGGATATCAATTGATGCTGACAACGAAACATGCGTTGAAACAACAGCCTGTGGATGCCCAATTCGACGACGAAACGGACCCTGCATACCTGGCGACTGAGCCCAGCTCGCCGTTCATCTTTGTCGTAAGTCTTTGTCTCTCCACGGCCTTCTCGAACCTTCGAATGACGTCCTAGCTCACTCGTGCCTTCCTGTTATGCAATTTTTTTTCAGCCAACCGAAGCTGGATGCAGACAAGGCGGATTTTTCGACTCCGTCCCAATGGACTTTGGGATCCCGCGTGTCGCGGCGGATGGAGATGATGACGAAGATCAGTCGGAGGGAAGTAGGGATTCTATTTGGACCGTAAGTTTTGCTCCCGCATGTCACGCTGCGAGGCGGCGATCTTTGGTCATCAAGACACTGACATGAATGATCCAGACTTCGGAATTCCAGGACATCGCCTACGAGTTAGGCGTCGCCGATATCCTCCTAGCCCCGAGTGACCCAAACGCGAATCCTTACTACCCTCCAATGCCTTCACCTCAGGAACCTACCTCGTTCGGCAGCTCTGTTGATGGAGGGGCTGCTGTCGGGACCGCTGAGAGAAAGTCGCCGCTCAGGGCTCTTGTCCGAAGGGTCTCCAACATCCTCATCATGAAACCTGGATTAGGGGTTGTCGATGAAAAGAGTGACAGCCCGAACAGCTCCCCCGCTAGCACGTTGATGAGTCTCCCGCAGATTGACGA